>JAOUWY010000071.1:27580867-27591300 GCA_025728095.1 Prietella phreatophila
TTAAAATTATAGACTGATCATTTCTTTGTCAGTGGGCAAACGTACAAAATCAGCAGGGGATCAGATACTTCTTTCCCTCACTGTGCACTCACCAGCCACTTTAATAGGAACACCCATACACCTCCTCATTCATCACTTGCTCTGTTTCCAATCTTCAGTCGCCCACTGTAGCCTCTGATTCCTACAAGATCTAACAAGAGCTAAGCCTCCAATCTAACAAGAGTGCAACCGGATGCAGGCTTCTGCTGTTGTAGCCCATCCACCTCAAAGTTTGACACTGTGCATTCTGGGGTGCTTTTCTTCTCAAGAGTGGTTATTTGACTTACGTAACCTTCCTGTCAATCCTGTTCAATTCGTGTCAATCTGGCCATTCTCATTTGACCTCCAGGCATTTGCTTTTGAGGAAAAAAAATATTTTACTTAAGACTTTTCTGTATTCAGAACCAAAATTCTCAGTTGCTAGATTACCTGCATTCATAGAATTTTATGTTTATTTTAATTCCGACTTAAAAGGATATTACTGAGGAATTTCCCAAAATGTTGATACATTTTCCATTTATGTTAGATTTTATACTGAAAAAAAAAATTTAATAATTAGAACAGCCCACAGTGTTTTCTTTGTTAAACAACAAAGAAATTCTTTTCCAACAGTTCAACAGACTTTCTCTTGAGAGAGAATTCTAACATCATCCAAAACATTGAGCAATGAAAAAAAAGAATATCAGCAATCAACTGGTGAAGATTGTTTATGATATCCAGTGTTTAAAAAAATACAAAGACCCTATTCAGCTGTAGTGTTTTGCCTTAAAAAGACAGAATATGTGGGTGTAATCTTGATTTGTTGCACACATTCACCTGTAGTGGAATGGAGTGTAGGTATAAACGCCCAAGGCGAAGACAATGAAAAGCTGATTTTCATGAGAGGATTTAAATAGCAGTACACTCAGTGACCCAGGCAAAGGCGTGTTGTCCTTTACAGTGCCTCTCGTAGAGGACAGTCTTATACTATATAAAGCAAGCCCATGCAACTGATGCCAGGCTTAATTCTTAATTCTTAATCATTTGCACTTTTATTGTGTATCTACCATATCAATCCTTGGCATTATTTTAAAAAAATGACTGCCTCTAGCTATTTATTTTACAGTCAACAGCCAAATCATTCTACCCCTACCAAGAGTCTGTAATGACTCCTGTAAACACACTGCTCCTCACCTCTTTACTAGTTTATTCTACCGTGGCACCTTGAAAACCTGATTAATTGACTTGTCAGCAGTGTATTTTTATCCAGTTCCCCTGATGGTTATGGATCCACAGTCCTTCTCAGTGTCCTTCTGTGTCCTGCTGAGTGCAGGGTGTCACTTGGGGCCAATGGGGACCTACCAGCACCTTCTGCCATGGGCAAATCCTCTGACTGGTGGTATAGAGGGATGGAATACCCTGTTCAGATTGAGAGATTTGGGCCTGGGGCTCAAGCTTATTAAATATATAAGCAAAACATGTAATGTATAGTAGGTGTGTTATTGGTGTAGCGACGGCTGGTGTAGCTGGAGCTCCAAGGTTAAACTACAACATTTTGAAAACGTTTTGATGGAGGCATGCAGTCCAAAAGTCAGATTCTATGACTAATTGTTTCAAGTAAACAAAAATTCATTATAAAAAAAAATCCTTGAACTAGATTATTTAAAAGATGTAAAACAATAAGTTTTTCAGTTTTGATGGTGTATTCTCGAATAATTTCTTTTCACAGAGTATTTTGTGTTTGTGTTTGATTCATCATGAAATAAAACCAGTTGTTGGTAGTGGACTGGATTAAACAGATTTTTGTATTTTAAACTTTTTTTGCCAATTTTAAATAAATATAGTTTTGTAATCCTATGACTTACAAAAACTGTTTGGTTAGAAAGCTTTGCTGTACCAAAAGCCCTTCAAATCCTCCCTTGTGATTGTGAAGTGTGATTAAGCTAACGGGGTTCCACAATAGCAGAGGAAGTTAAATACAATTCACTTCTGATTGCTAACAAAAGTCCCAGTTGGTGCCTGCTCTTTCCGTGAAATAGAAACCTTTGAAAGATATTTGTCTTAGTAATTACTCAATTCCATTTACTGTGCCACACCACCACAGGGAACACATTTAATACTCAACAATCTTTCTATGCACAGTTTTTATATGCTACAAGTAGTCAAACCACTAAACAACCACATTTTATTTTAGTTATTCTAAAGACACAGTAAGAACCTATGTTTCCTTAACAGCTGGTGCAAAAGGAGACAGGAGTAGGGCCTTTTCATTTAATAGGGACAGTTTACAGTTGATAATTTTCCTTTTTTGCTGGTTAACATGTAAATACTGCTCAAAACACAACATTTTGGTATTTGGAATCCCTATATACCTGTGACACTTACACATTTGTAGACAGTTAGTGGACTAAATTTAATCAAACAGCAACCTTTAAGGCAAGCCAATCATTACATAAAGTGCATCTATAAAATGTGCTCTTAATCACAATGGAAATATAAAAAAAAAGTCAAAACTAAACAGAAATATGTATTGCCCACTTGTGACCACTCATCTAAATGATTTTTCTGAATGTTAGCTCTTTAAAAAAGCGTTAGTTCCCAGTAGGCACAAATACATCATGCTATATGTTTCCTTGTTTCTTGCTATATGGAGACACATGAAATCATATTTTACTGTTTTTTTATATAATCAGAATCAAAATAGATTAGATAATAATCAAGAACACATGCATTCATTATGTTCATCCTATTTATATTATTTTTGCATTTAAAAAGTAAAAAATATTCCAACAAACTGTTATGTAAAATTCTTTCTTTGGAGAGAATCTTCATAGTGCAAATAAGCATTTCAATTCTAACAACATCCAAAGAAAAAAGATTTTCTTTTATTAAGCATGCAAATGAATGCATATTTAATAAAATGCTCATTTGCATAAATAAATGTAATGCAATCAGCTGGCAAAGATTAATTGTATCTATAGTATTGAACAATTACGTTTTTCACCTCTAATGTCCTGTTTCTGTCAAAATTTCTTAAACAGATTTTTGAATGTCCATCAACTTGACTGAATGTGAATACAGTTTGGATCACACTATAGAGGACTGAGTTGAAACAGATGTTGTTCTGACTGTGTGTATCTGGATGTCACCTGCATGTTTGAATTACTGTGTAGAACTCGTAGTGCATGCAACTATTTGTTTTGCTTTTGTTTAAAAAAAATCTTGTCTTGTTGGAAATCTTAGCACTTATCTCTTATTTCGCACCAGTGACCAGCGTGACTGGCCCAAGGATGAAGCAGCTTTGTTTAGTGCATTACAAAGAGCACATCACATGAATATTGCAGCTTCTCCTGACAGGAATGTAGGCCTGTGGGGGAATTTGTGAGGAAGACTTCATATAGAAGAGAGGTCTCTAGGTGAATATGTATCTGTTGTATAGAAAAAGCGCACAGTTATTCATAGATGCAGACACACTTACATTGTGGATGTGCTATTTTACCAAAAATAAATTGGTTCTATCTTGTGTAAATTTTCTAAAGTCATTGAGCGTCAGCTTGTTGGCCAACATGTAAGAAAAAACCTGTCGGCAGTCCAGCTGTTCCCAAGAGAGAACAACTGATTGGCTCTCTTCAGGGGAGAATTGTGGAGCTGACAGGGATGCCTGTCCCACAGCTGGCTTAGCGCTGGCTGAGCTAGAACTGAATAAGCCCACAGCTGTGTTTAGCAACGCATAGCTATCTAATTAAAACAGGTAGGCCTTAACAAAAGCAAGTCGTCCCTTTCAAGCAATCGTGACTACTTCATTGTCTTCAGATGATGTCGACTCATCTGGCAGCACAACTGCAAATAATTGGGAGGAAATTTTCACGATGAAGAGACAGGACAGAACAGCTCACACTTGTAACTAGTTAATGTGACACTACATTTACACATTTTATACACTCATCAAGGAAAATGTGGAACAGAGGGCTTTATTAAAGCAAACATCCATTTATCCTCCTTCGAATGTCTCAAGTGTTTGCAGGAAGCTCAAAGAATGCAGCTGCATTATTGATTACTTGGCCGTTATGCATGCTTAAGCATGTTTTGCCAAAACCACCCTGGCCAGTGGGAGAATGTGGCAGGAAAAATAAATAAAAGGAACTGCAGCATATGATGAAGAGAGTGATGAAATGCTGAGTTTGTGCATGCTGGCAGCAGCTGTGCAGATCTGGAGCATGAGAGGTTAGTATACTGAGCTGCGAAACAATGTTCACAACCCAGAGGAACACTCAAAGCCAGATAGAGCAACACAAACGGGCTGATCTCAGACTGGTGTGGTGGCTTTTACAATGTACTTTAGAAAAGAAATTGCATTGAAACACTGTATTTTTGTTATCTTCTATCATTATATTCAAGAGGTGGATACACCTGACTAAAGCAATGTCCTGTTAAACAACGTGCTGTGAGGTCTGCAGGTTCTGAGGTTACCACATACAGTGAGATTTTGTAAAAACCCTCAGACCATATAAATCCCTCCATCTTACACCTGGCTCCAAAAGAGGAAATGCTATTATTTGTTCCTTCATTATTCAAAAGTGGACCTGTGCTTATATGGGAGGAAATTAAAAACTGTATGGAATGGGCTACCTTGTATACACTTTTTCTTCAGATCTGTACTACAATTTATTTCAATACAAATCCATTAATCCATTAAAATTTTTTCCCACTTGTTAGGTATCTTCAACCAGCAACCAAACAGGGAGGGCAAAAGTTTCCTTTGATGCACATGAAGCACATTTATGCAATCAGTAGCTCATGCAGATGTTTACGATAGTTTAGAGTCATTCTGATCAACAGGGGTAAGTCTAATGTCATCCTTCCTACCTAGAGAGTAGGGCCAATTATAATCCTTTGGATTCATGACCATGGATGGTTATCGCATTATTATGAATTCAAACTCGCAGTCTCTCAACCTGATACACATACAGAGCAGGGCTTGACCTTGGCAAAATCCATATATCCATATATGTTGGGGAGAAATAAGTATTGGATGCATCAACATTTTTTTTCAGTAAATATATTTCCAATGAGGCTTTTCACACGGAATTTTCACCAGACATTTATTTAATACTTAGTGGAGTAGCCTTTTTTGTAACGACAGCTTCAAGATGTTTCGTGTATGAAGAAATTAATTGGCCGCAGTATGCAGGTTTGATTTTGCCCCATTCTTCTAAATATATTGTCTTTAAATATTGTTCGTTTGGATTTAAGTCAGGTTAATGACTTTGTCATTCTAACACCTTGTCTTTTTTTCCTCTGAAACCAATTGAGAGATTCCTTTGCTGTATGCTTTGAATCGTTGTCCTGCTGGAAGTCCACCCACATCTCATCTTCATCATCCTGCTGGATGGCTGCAGATTCATCTCAAGAATCTCCCAGTAAAGGGCTCCATTCATTGTTCCTTCAAACAGCCCCACACCATGATGCTTCCACTCCAAACATCACTGTTGGTATAGTGCTTTTAGGGTGAGGTGTAGTGCCATTTCTTCTCCAAACATGGTGTGTAGTATGGCAGCCAAAAAGTTTGCTCTCTCGTCTGACCGGACTACACTCTTCTAGTTCATAGGCTTGTACAAATACCTGATAGAAAACTTTAAACAAATTTCATGGTTACATGTAATTTTCCATTGCAAGGAAGATCAACTGTACTTCCTGTCACCCTGTAGCACTGTCTTAGGCATCTTACATTACAGACATTGCAGTTTATTACTCTGTACACATGTGCAGTCCTCATGCCTCCCTGGCATGTTCACGCAGGTGAGCAGGCAGCCTAGATATCTTTCATCTGGTGTTTTAAAAAAATTTAGAAAGGTGTCTTTCTCTAATTGCCTACCGCCTGTAAAATGTTAGTATCTTAAGGACTTTTCCACAGGTGCATGTGCAATAATTGTTTATGGTTCATTGAACAAGCATGAAACACATTGCTTAAACCTTTTCCAATAAAGATTTGTAAAGCTTATTTGGATTTTACAAAATTATCTTTAAAATACAATTTCCTGAATAAGGGATATATACAGTATCTCACAAAAGTGAGTACACCTCTCATATTTTTGTAAATAATTTATATTTAATTATATCTGTTCGTGACAACACTGAAGAAATGACACTTTGCTACAATGTAAAGTAGTGAGTGTACAGCTTGTGTAACAGTGTAACTTTGCTGTCACCTCAAAATAACTCAACACACAGCCATTAATGTCTAAACCGCTGGCAACAAAAGTGAATAAGAATTAATGCTTATTGTAAGTCGCTTTGGATAAAAGCGTCTGCCAAATGAATAAATGTAAATGTAAGAAAAATGTCAATGGGCTGTAAATGTCAGAAATCACATCATTATAGTCAGCTAAAGGGAAAAAACAATTGCTGAGTAACCTTGCCAGATTAAAAGTTCCATTTTGAGATTTCATTCAGGGCGCACGGTGGCTTAGTGGTTAGCACGGTCGCCTCACACGTCCTGGGTTCGATTCCCGCTGGTGCCGTGTGTATGGAGTTTGCATGTTCTCCCCGTGCTGTGGGGGTTTCCTCCAACCTACCATGCGTCAGAAAAGCTATCTAATATGACTGTCACATGTCTAACTCATACATTTTGCAGTTAACAAGAAATTTAGTGGCAAACAAACACAGGAGGATTATTTGTGGTATATTATACTGTAGTATTTGATGCTTATCTTTCTCCCCTGCTTTGCATTTGCATAGATCCAAAAAATGATTGAATGGGATATTATCCAATTTCAGTCTGTCTGTCAGCACGTTTCTCACCTAAATACCAGTCCCTGTAAAAATCAAGGGAAACAAATCAATAATGTAGAGTGTTAGAGAGAAAGAACTTAACAGATTAGTACAAAATCAACTGGGTGTCTGAAAGTGTTACACTGAGGTTTTTGAGTCTCAGTGGTAGAGAACAAAATGCAAACATTGCTGTTTAACACCTTACTGTATCTCTTTGAGTGAATCTTTCCTGTGATGTCTTGCCATGCAATTGAACTGCAATTGAAGAGATAGCTCAGCTGAAAGCACTCAGCAATCATCGTCATCTTCATTGAGATGCTGATGATGTCGTCTTTGGGGGTTTTCTTTCAACACAAGTCATTATTTCCTCTGCAAGGTAAGCACAGGGTGTTTACATTTATTTGGTCCTTGAAATGTAATCTACATTACAAAATTTATGCCAGTGTTAAAAACTGTCACAAGGCAAGTCACAGGAGCTTCTAACCTGTTAGGAAAACTTCATTCACACTCACCTTGCAGTGTCAGCTTGGTAAACTTGTGCATCTCTCACACTGTCATCATGACCAGAGAGGCATGAGAGAGTTGGGCTGATTGACTGACAGTTCAGATATTGTCAAAGAAACAATCTCTCCCAGCTAAAGGCTCTTAGAAGGGTGTGTGTGTGTGTGTGTGTGTTAGAGGTGGGGTGGGGGTATAACCTCGAGCTGGTATAAATTTATCAGAAACAACTGCATAATACAGCAGCAAAAAAATGATTTTATCTGTCCATTCAGTTCCTTTTTAGTTTTGTTCTCAGTATGCTGTGGGTATGCAAATGGAAATACTGCAGTTACTTGAAGAGAAATTCTGTCTAAATGCTTGTATTTTTTCCATGAATGCAAAATAACACATTCTGCGGATTACAGAAGTCCTAATGCTTCTAAGCCCTCCTGCAGTGTCCTTTCTTCAACAAACTAAACACCAAATTCTTCCAGCAGGGCTGCAGTTTTCAGTGGACTTGCAGCACTGTTATTAAAAGTTCCATCGATCCATCCATTTTCTATATTGCTTATCCTACAGGATTGTGGGGAACCTGGAGCCTATCCCAGGGAGCATCGGGCACAAGGTGGGGTACACCCTTTACAGGGTGCCAGTCCATTGCAGGGCACAATCACACACACACTCACACACTCATTCATACACTAAGGACACTTTGGACAGGCCAATCAGCTTACCATGCATGTCTTTGGTTTGGGGGAGGAAACCAGAGTACCCGGAAGAAACCCCTGCAGCCCGGGGAGAACATGCAAACGCCGCACACACAAAAGTTAAAAGCAATTAATAAGGTAAAATGCAATGAATCTTTGACACATTTGAGCCAGGGGAAGACAGGCTAACAGAACAAAATGCAACTTTATAGTGTTATCAATGTACTATCCAATGGTAGTGCATCATAGTAATAGATGACAAAATGAAGTGGCAATTCTGCCATAAGAACAAGAACAACCCATCATGACAAGTCTTTAAGAGCACCTTTTTTGTTAACACATGGAAGTTGTGACGTATGCACAATTTGTCTAGATTAGCTAAACTAGTTAATCTGATTTACCACACTGGAATAAGGCTGACATACATTGTATTTGTGCAAAAAAGGATTATTAATAAATGTTGCACATTTACAGCATTGAAATTGTGCATTTGTATGGTCTACTCACAAAAATACAAAGTACAGTACATGCACCCACACACACACACAAAGAGAGAGAGAGAGAGAGAGAGAGAGAGAGAGAGAGAGATATCACTTGTTACTGAAGAAAAAAATAAATAACTAAGGTCCTACTGAATTTATAAGTAGATGTTTTTTCTTCCGCCCTCCACAGATGGGGAAAGAGGTTTAAAAAAAAAAAAAATTATTCTACGAAGCTATACCAGCTATACCAATTAAATGACCAAATGGCTGAATAAATTGTCATGATACAAAGCTTCCTACTTCACAACAGGGTAAATACAAAAATCTACAGTATACAATAGCTAGCTTGTTAAGTTACAATTCTAGTAGACTATTAAATCAAATTATGACAAAATATTTGCACAAACTATAATAATGAAACAAAAATGACAGTTGTATTTCTTGATATATTGTGAATGATTACACCTAGCCTGTGGATTGTTTTTGAACATCCCTGTGTGGGCATGGAAGGGAAACTTAGCGAGACATTAGAGACAGATGCCAAATCCAGAGAGAATAGCCACCTTTTTATTCTTTATGTACTGTAGCTTTGACCTTGAATGTTTTGCACATAAAATATCTTTTGTTTGTGATTAAAGTCAACAGCATAGTACCATAAGTCATACTGCGGATGGGGGTTGGGTTGGGGTTGGAGGGCAGGCTCCCCTAGGCCCCCTAACTCTGCTTATGTTTTGTTTTTTCAGAACATGTTTCTTTGTTTCAGGGACATTTTATGTCTACCTGCTGAGACAAAGCCAACATCCATTGTCAAATGGAACATGACAAGACAAACCCTGACACCACAGACTTGAGACCTTGATCTTTTAGAGAAGACAATTTGACCTACCCACTCACTGGGGATCTTCCAAAGTTTGAAAATCATATTCTTTTCTTCATACTAAATTCTGAAACAAAAAAAAAATGTCCTTCTCCCAGTCTCCCATGACAGTCAGCAAGAGTCATAAAAGAGACAAATGTAGTGGGGTATATTAAGGAGCAGCAGTGGAGTCGTAAGAGTGATGGCAAAAGCAAAAATTATATATATCTTGCAACAAAAAAAAAAGGGTTTTGTTTTTTGGATAATGCTCAAATGACCCTTTTTTGTTTTTTTTAAATGAAAAGGATTAAGCACCATCTGTGCATCAAACTGTAACTGTTTCTGTAATTGTTAATGCACAGTTGCTTTACATTTGATGAACTCAAAAATGGAAAAAATAAAATTGTAATCGTGACATATGCAAAAGTCTGGATACCATTCAAGTTGTTAAATATCTGAACTTTATTAACTTGTTAGGTCTTAATTGACTCATTAGGACTCGTTACTCAGGTCAAAAATTACCATTAGAAATCACAATTCTAGAGTGTAATAAATTCTCTGACTTTTCAAATCTTGCATTAATACTCCACAACTATGGGCTCCTCTAAACAGCTGACTAAGGATCTGAAAAGAAAGCTAATCAATGCCTACAATGTAGGGTAAGGCTTTAAAAAAAATGTCAAAGCACTTCCAGCTCACAGTTTCCAAAGTCTGCAATGTCATTAAATAATGGCAGTTAAGGGGAACTGTGGAAGTCTAGGCAAGATCTGGGAGACCAAGAAAATGTTCGAATAGAACTGGCAGTATCCTGGGCAGAAGGCAAAGCAAAACCCCCTTAAGGACCTACAGGAAAGTTTAGCTGAAACAAGAGTGGTGGTGCACCATTGTCTTCGCAGGATTGCTTGCACAAACATGATCTGCATGGAAGAGTCATCAGAAGGAAACCTTAACAGTGACCTCATCACAAATGTGAAGCGATCTGATGTATGCAAAACAACATCTGGATAAGACAGATTGCTGTGCTGTTTACTGATGAAGTAAAATTTAAATGTTTTGCTCATTGTCACCAAAAGTATGTGTGTGTGTGTTTGGGGGTGGGGGGTTGGTGTGGGGGGGCAG
>JAOUWY010000071.1:27601378-27613577 GCA_025728095.1 Prietella phreatophila
TAGACTGATCATTTCTTTGTCAGTGGGCAAACGTACAAAATCAGCAGGGGATCAAATACTTTTTCCCCCCACTGTATCTCACAGCTGGCTAGGTACTGGATTCTCCAGTAGGAGCTGGAATCTGTAGCTGGGACAATGCTGTATATTAGTTCACCTATATTGTAGCTACTGAGCTACCAATTGACAATTTGATTAGGTGAACCTGAATCTAGTAGATGCGTTCTGTTGGTCCTAGATCATCTTTCATTCATGGATGGGCTAGAGAAATAGTAGCAAACTATGCATACATCTGGTAATTAATTGTATACTTAGAAAGTACATTTATATAGCAGCTATAAGGCAAATGTATAACATGTCACATAGTGTATATATATAAACATATATTAAAGTGCTGTTAAAGGTCTGCACTATGACTACTGTTTTTAAAATACACAAAATTGATTTTTTTTTATGTGAACACATACAGCAGAGGGCATATTCCACATCAGTTCAATATTGTATGCATTATTATTTGTTTTCTTGACTAACAATATTAACATGAGTAATGCTACTATACTTATATTGCAATGAACATTATCATTCACTGATGGTTGGAATGAAAGTCCATCAGCAATACAATATTTAAAAGCAACCAGTTCTTAATGTTCAACCAAAACCACTATAGTATAGTTTATAGATTCTTGTGCACAGTCAACACAATGATAATGTGACATACTCCAGCAATCTGAACAGTCCATTATTGATTCTGAGACTCACAGTAGCTGAATCTGAATCGGCTGCTTTAATGAGTTCACAAAAAGCTCCCCCTCAGCCAGTTGTTTGCAAGAACTGACACTAAATCAGCAGTTAAATAGAATAACAGTACTACGCTAGATCAGTGCACTCCAGAAGGGCATTAGTCAGAGTGCTTGGTTTAAAGATCTGGGTCCAAAATCCCACTGCTGCTAATAAAATAGAGGGAGAAAAAAGACAGAAAGCCATTTTGTCTGTGGATGAGATAGAAAATGTGAGCAAGCAAGACAGAAAATACGATCAAAGGTGTGGAGCAGAATAGGTGGAAATCCAAATCCTAGCATTTTGTCTTTCACACAAACACACACAACAGTGTTATATTTCTGTGCACACAAAATCAGCAGCGTAGGTTTCACTGCAAACTTTGGGTAGCAATGTAGCATGCAAATGCTTCAGAAAAACAAGATGTTTTAGACAAACCAGCCTTCAGGCCAGTGCTCATCCTTAGATGTGGGGAGGTGTATCCAGTTGCGTACCTCAAAACATTGTAGACAACATTGTGACCCCTCTACTGTGAGTTTTATCAAGGGTTTCAGATTAATATCACCACAAATCTCAACTGTAGTGTAAAATAAAAAATAAAAAAAATCTTTAGCGCTGATACTTTCTATCTTCCATAAGCTGGGAATGCTTGGGACGTGCCCACACAACTAACCCTAACCACTTTGACAATGTAGCCTGTTATAAATCTTATTCGGTCATCATAGAAACTGTTGAAAAATACTTCTAAAATATCAGTTTAGCCATATTCAAGCTGTTTTTAACTGGTGTGTGTATTAAAATGTATCCTTTATGAGAAAAATTGTCACATCTCACTAGACAGCTAGAAATAAATAACAACACAAGCACATTTCATGTCTAGTTTGCACACAGTGATATGAGGACAAATTTTGTATCATGAATTTATTTTCATAAAACTACAATCATGATATGAAAGGCCAGCTATGGTAGGAGTTTTGTTCCTATATGAGCATTAAACATATAGGTACTCAGCCATTGTGATGCCAGGTGCATTTGTTGTATGATGATTCTGATGTTTATCTTTTTGTTCCCTTTTCCCCTCTATGCCTGTGATTGTTTATTATGGTTTATATGTATGATGTTATGTTTTTGCTTTTCTACGCACTCACGGTGGAAACAAATTTCCTCTTTGAGGACCGATAAATTATCTATCTATCTATCTATCTATCTATCTATCTATCTATCTAGATCTTATGAATGAAACCATTTTCTAGTGAATCGACTTATGATCATGCAAAGTTTTTTTTTTTGCACTGCCACCCTTCTAACCAGTATGCACAGGATTTCACTAGGCTTTTTGTGATTGTTGTGGACAAATGTGATTTTTGTTTTGCTGCTGCTGCTGCTTTTTTCCAAATTTGTGATTTTTGTGCTTTTTTCCACAAAACTACTTCAATTGGCAAAATTGCAACTGCACAAAATTGTTTTGTGTGGCCTTTTGCAGTGATGTTTGTTGATAAATGAGGCTGCACATGTTCTACTCACATGCATTGAAGATGGCTTTGACTGAATGTGCATTGCAATGGCATCACATGGCGCATTGTGATGACGTCACATGATGTGTCTTGGCCCAAAGGTGCAGAAAATCTGTTGTGATTTTAAAAAATAGCAATCTCCTTCAAATAGTTTCCTTGATTTTGTGTTCATTTCTGCAATCGTAAAATTACAAAATCCTGGAGGGACTGTCTAATCCTCAGCACTTTTCAAAACAAAATTCTGATTTCTTTAATTTTCTGATTTGATTTGATTTGAAATTCCAGGGTGATACATAAGGCACTGGCCCCTGGAGTACACTCTCACATTAAATGTAAGTATGAAGGCGAACACCTATACGTGCTCATGGCAATCTGACATGCTCACAGATAAAACTTTATAATTCTGTGTCCACCTTTTTGTAAACATGTGATTGTGTTGTGCATAGGCAGTTCTTTCACTCCCTTATCTCTCTGGACATCATTATTATTATTATTATTATTATTATTATTATTTTCTTCAAAATTCGTTGTCCTCATTATAGCACTACATTGAAGTGATGCCAGGTTTGCAGTCAGATGAAAGAATTATAGTGTAAACATTGTGAAACCATTGAAAAAACCCATGAAAGAGGGGGTTACATAGTTTCTGGGTACACAACAGGACACACTTCCCCGCATGTAACCAATCAGCGTTCGCCTGAAGGCTTGTTGATGCACAGCACTATAGCTATGTGCAACATGCTGTTAGGATTTTAGAGAACTGCATGTCAGTCCTTCAGTGTATCTCTGCATGCCATGCTTATCTGTATCCCTTTTCAGATATACAAAAGTATAAACCAGCCTTTGATGTAACTCAGCCTTAACATAGCTTCAGAAAAACATCCAGTATGAACTAGCCTTCAGTGTGTTTCTACATTATTTGATTTGACTGTTATAGTTGAAGCATGATTGGCAAGTTTAAACAAACATGGTCAGCTGTAGTTCTTTACAGGTTGAGGAATTATAATAATACTGCTAGAGAATTAGCTATAACTCAATGTCTATAGCAGTATGTCTGGTCCTGCAGCACCACTGCACTGCATAGTTTAAGATTTTCCCTGCTAATACATGTAATATATTCGGTTAAAGCTCCAAATTAGCTTATCATTTTAATCAGTTATACATATATACAGTATCTCACAAAATTGAGTATACCCCTCACATTTTTGTAAATATGTCATGATATCTTTTCATGCGACAACACTGAAGAAATGACACTTTGCTACAATGTAAAGTAGTGAGTGTACAGCTTGTATAACAGTGTAAATTTACTGTCCCCTCAAAATAACTCAACAAACAGCCATTAATGTAAAAAAAAAAAAACACTGGCAACAAAAGTGAGTGCACCACTAAGTAAAAATGTCAGAAAAACTGAGCAATCGGGGGAGAAGGGCCTTATTCAGGGAAGTGACCAAAATCCCGATGGTCACTCTGACAGAGCTCCAGCATGTCTCTGTGGAGAGAGAAGAAACTTCCAGAAGAACAACCATCTCTGTAGCACTCCACCAATCAGGCCTGACGGAAGCCACTCCTCAGTAAAAGGCACATGACAGCCCACCTGCAGTTTGCCAAAAGGCACCTGAACGACTCTCAGACCATGAGAAACAAAATTCTCTGGTCTGATGAAACAAAGATTGAATTCTTGGCCTGAATGGCAAACGTCATGTCTGGAGGAAACCAGACACCACTCATCACCTGGCCAATACCATCCCTATAGTGAAACATGGTGGTGGCAGCATCATGCTGTGGGGACGGACCTCAGACTGGGGCGAAGGTTTATCTTCCAACAGGACAGCGACCCTAAGCGCACAGCCAAGATAACAAAGGAGTGGCTACAGGACAACTCCTTGAGTGAATGTCCTTGAGTGGTCCAGCCAAAGCCCAGACTTGAACCCGATTGAACATCTCTGGAGAGATCTGAAAATGGCTGTACACCAACACTCCCCATGAGAGGTCCTGCAAAGAATGGGAGAAACTGCCAAAAATAGGTGTGCCAAACTTGTAACATCATTCTCAAAAAGACTTGAGGCTGTAATTGGTGCCAAAGGTGCTTCAACAAAGTATTGAGCAAAGGCTGTGAATACTTATGTACATGTGCTTTTTTTGTTTTTTATTTTTAATAAATTTGCAAAGATTTCAAACAAACTTCATTCACATTGTCATTATGGAGTATTGTTTGTAGAATTATGAGGAAAATAATGAATTTAATCCATTATGGAATAAGGCTATAACATAACAAAATGTGGAAAAAGTGAAGCACTGAATACTTTCCGAATGCACAATATATATATATATATATATAGGGACAAAAATTAAGATGTGGAGGGCAGGATTAAGATGTGGAGCATCACTGAGAAACACTGGTCTAGCCCTTAAAACTGATAAATGCAATTTGTGGGCATATTTGCACTCAGTGTTCTTAGCTGAATATACAGGAATCGCCTATTGCTCAGATAATTAGAAAGAGAATGACTTACCCTTTTCAAACATCATGGCAGATTCATTATACAATAAAGTTTCAGTGAGTAAACCAGTTTTGAAAACATGTTCACCCTTTTATTTAAAATAAACTCCTTCCACATGATATATTTCTCAGGGTTTTTTTTTAGATTTCAAATAGGGATAAAATATAGTTTTTGTTTTTCACAGCCATAGTTATTTCCACATTTTGCATCTGTGTCTGAATGAGTGTATCAACATCATCAAGATAACAGATACAGCAAAATGTGCGTAATGAGGGTTCGTTCATTTACATTTAAAAATCACTTTATTTTCACTATCATTATTGATTTCCAGGGTTTTATGTTTATTATATGAAAACTGGTAAAGTACAAAATTGCCATCACTCATAATGCTGTGATGCATGATGGTGATATGTGCATTAACTCTATAGTATTATAGTATATAAAGACACAAATGTCTTCGGTTGATCACCTGCAGGAGTGACATAGCGTTCAAGAATGAAATATAACAGGCATGATAGATTCTAGTACCTATTTTTCTTTCAATATTTTTTTCTTTGGCCCCTGAATTCCCACACTATGTTCCTGGTGACTAAAAAAAAGTCATGCTAATTCCACTTTACATGATGATGCAGAGAACTCTTTCATACCTGGTCAGAACATTCCATAGTTATAGGGCCTCCAAAACAATATTGAATATAACACCAACAGTTTTCTTTCTACATGGATTTAAAAAAAAAAAAAAGACAGAACAGCTCAATCATTCTAAATCCTCAATTATCACTGTTTTTCAACCAAAACAGACCTTGTACTGCACTGACATGCTCACATCAAAGACTACTGCAAAGTTCATTCTCCTCCCTCTTTCGCACTAAATATTCATGATGCGTTAATTTATTATGTGTGTTAAGCGGGAGGTCGAAGTAAAAGCGCTATGCAGTGACTCACCACATTCACAGGTCCACTGCTGTCAGGTTTTGTATTGTCTGGAAGCTGTATGGTAACAATAATACTCTGTTCAATGCAGATCTGCAAATGATGCTATTAAAAATGTACTGGCTATACAGGCTCTGGTGTGTTTCCTCAGCTACATGTCATCCAAACTGGGTCAGCCCCCCTTCCCTCCATCCCTCACTCTGTCTCTCTTCCTGCACCCGTTCTACCTCTCTTCCTGAAAGCACTGCTCTCTGCCTGGTAATTCTCATAGAGCTACAGAGCAGCACATGCTACAGGCAGTCTCCCTGCTTCTGTATTCTTTTGCTTCAAATTTTTCAGATTACCATGAATTTTGTCCATGAATCACTGATAATCTACTACTCTGGTATGAAATATACATATCAAGCATTGTTACCTTTTTTCAGACCATAGACCACGCATGTGCCATACAACACATCATTATCTCCTTTCACTAAGAAAATGCACCATTTCATGTTTCAATTTACAATGTTACTCAGCCATGAGACTGAGATGCTACATGCATTCCCTTGCAATCAGAATGTGAATAGTCTGTGTTTCTGGGATGTCTGCTCTAATAATCGGTAACACTTTCTGAAGTGACTGTTCACCAGATCTAAAAAAATAAATATATATACATAAAACCCTGCTTGTTCAGGCCCAGTACCTATCAGTGGCACCGAAGTGTAACCAAGAGAGAGTAACCCCAAGACAGTGTTATCTGAGATCTAGACCAAAACAGTGAAATAATCAAATGCGCATGGTCTGGGAGGTAAACTATACAGGTTATGTAGCTATTAAAAGAATCACTGCTGCTTATCATCCTTAAACTGAAACAGGGAGAGTATTGTGTATAATAACCAGTAAGTGTGCATAGCCTCCATACACATTTCTTCAAATGGAGTTCTTCAAAACTGGATTGATTATTTTGTAATGCATATTGTAAAACAGTAGATCACACTCATTCAGAGTTCAAATAAACAAACTCCATTTTCAGGCTTAACTTTCAGATAAGGACATTTTCAAATACAAGAGTCAGACTTTAATATCTGCGCATATAATTGCAAATGAAATTTGTATAAAGAAACATACACTCTTCATGCAAGCCCACATCTGTTTGTAGGATTCAACCTTGTTTGTCAGAACATTTGGAATGAGATTATGCCAATGAACAACAAGAACTGATTCTTCACAGGTGCCTAAACTCTGTATTTAATTCAACATCACAATATTTAGTGTGTATCTTCCACACATTTTTAAAGTGATTATTTATTGTGACATGTCATTTTTTTCATGTACTGTATCTTGCAGATACGTTGCAGACATGCAGTGGGTGGTAAAATAGAATAGTAAATAAAGGTCTTTCATTTAATTGTGGCTCTGTTGACTCTGCGAGTACTTAATAAAATGTTATTCAGAACCCCACGACCCTATTAAAAACAATTTAAAAATGTATAAACGGCATAAAAAAAAGAGAACTCAAATCAAATATACTTCATTTGGCTGTTCTGTGGCTCTTGTGCCAGACTCCAGATTTCCTTCAGACTGGAGTGTGAGTGAGGTCCACACTGGGCCCTGGATCTGCCATTGGAACCCTGTGATTGTAAAGCGGAGCGACAGGAATGTAAAAGCAAACAGATCAACGTGTGCAGCTCCTGTCACAGCTGTCTGCTGTTAAATAATGGCTCCTGCTGATTCCACCCTGTTAGTGCAATTACCCAACGCTCTAGAGACTCAAGTGCAGACTCTCCCAACACTTGGATAATGATTCTCCACAAATTGATGACACCCGTGGCCTCATTTGCTCAAGCTAGATTAACCTGAGAGAATTTGGGATTTTTTTCCTACTCTATGGGAGCTGAGTGGGTGAGAAAAATTCAGTGTGAGTGCAGGGACTCAAAGGTAAAACCGATCATACACCAATTTGTCAAAAGTCTGTAAGCACATGATTTCCTTTGCTACTGATCTATTGGAGTCAAAATTCTTTGTTAACTTTGTACACAGTAAAGCAGAGTAAAGATTTTCCTTATTTTTTGTGAGTTTCTGCCAAAACATTCTAAAGACTAAACACATTACTTGCAACAGAGGTCTCTTGCTGATTAAATTCAATTATTTAATTCAGCATTGACATAACCATAATCAAATAACGTAAGGAGGGTAACCTTAATGCAATCTCATCTTGCAATCTAACAAGCACTTAAGTCAATCTTAAAACATATTTGGATCTAAATGAAGACTTGCTATGTACTTCATACACATACACAACATTTATGATTCCAAAAGTTTAAATATGTAATGCATTATGCCCCACATATGCATGAAGTAGATTCATAATAATAATAATAATAATAATAATAATAATAATAATAATAATAATAATAATAAGAGTATTTTGGTTTAAAAGTGAAAGTATCTACAGTACCAGCTGTTGCCAGTGCGAGAGATCAAATCGCATTCATCAGGATTATTTGGTCTGCTTAATTAATTAATTTCACAGCAATGGCAATAATCATGAAGAAACAAGGAACAGACTAGGACTGTTTACTTTATCTTTATTATGAAGTGCCACAAAATTCCTGGTGCTTTGTGCTTTTACAACAGTTGAAGATTGGCTCAAAAATCGCAGTACATGTTAGACCTGTTTCATTCAGAGTTCCCCTGATCAGGAGTCATCAGATTAATCAGTTGTAAAAAGTTGTTTTTTCTTCTTCAAATAAGTATTTACACTTAGGCTACATCACCTCTTAAACTGAGCATGTCAGATATTCTTCATTTATTATACGAAAACTAAGGTGAAACTAGTATAGTAATTTCTACCTGAATCTAGGTTTTTGTGCTACTTTTAAGAATAGGAAGTGCTTTCAGGAGAAATCTGAGGGACACCTAGACTGGAGAAATGCGGGAATCTTAAAGTAATCAAAGCCTGAACTGCAGTGGAAGTGGATTACAGACCAGCTGTGCAAAATGTTCATCTTCCCTGATTCTGGCAATCTTCCTCATTCTTTTGAGTTAACTGTGGAAGAGCCTTCCTCCCACTCCTTCCCTACCTCCCCTAAACTGGGTGTTCCAGAGATTTGGAGAATGATACTGAACTGCTTAGAGCAGAAGTTACAGCACTTCAAGCCTACATCCTAAAACTACTTTTAAATTAGAGGCAGGCAGTGCATAACAGCAGAGCAAAGGAAATTGTTTTATACTTTTCTTGTTAAGTCTTGTAGACTCTCTAACACTACACTGGCATTTTCCCTGATGTTGTATTTTTTCTGTTTGATTATAAAGAGATCAAAACATACCTGATTTTTTTTTTGTTTTTGTTTTTTAGAAAACGCTGCTATAGGCAACAGTTCAAAAATACCATGCATTACATGATTATTGCTGTATATATCCTTACGAGAATCCCAAAATATTGCCCGTTGATACTACCTAGGTTTTGGCAAAATGATAAGCCTAAGTTTTATGATACTGGCATAGATTCATTTTTTTTGTTTGTTTTGCATGCATTACATAGGCATATGAAATCAAAGAATTTGAAAATCAAATTTTGACTGATTTGAATGCTTTGGCATGTTAATAAAACTGGCAAATAAGCAAATGAAAGTGCAAAACATATGCTGAAAAGTAAACACTGTGCCTTTCATAGAAAGAAAACAAAAAATAATATAAGAATAAATAGATAGATAAATAAATAAATAAATAATCGATCTTTCAATCCATCCATCGCGGGGTCACTTGCAGCAGTATAATAATATCAAGTGATATGAAAAAAAAGTTATTGAACAGCATTGTGTCACTCAAACCTTCAGTGTGCAGGAAGTCTTCCTCGCTGCACTGTCAACACTGAACAGCATACGAAGCCTCAGTATTCCCTTAGGGTCAAAAGCGTCTAGAAGAGCCGAGACTTTGCCCGCCGAAATCACGCTTGGAGCGGCGAGAGTGCGCCTTTGAAGCACGCCGACTCGTAGTGTTTGTTCAGATACGACTTGAGCGCGAACGTCTTGCTGCAGCGCGCGCACTTGAAGTGTTTGAAGGCCGAGTGCGTCTGCATGTGCGCGCGCAGGTTGGAGCGGTCGGCGAACGCCTTCCCGCAGTGCGCGCAGCCGAAAGGCTTCTCTCCCGTGTGAGAACGCATGTGACCCTGCAGCAGCCAAGGACGGCTGAAAGCTTTGCCGCAAACATCGCACTTGTGCCGTAGGTCGTGCGTGAGGACGTGCATGGCCATGGCCGGCATGGACACATACACCTTGCCGCAGGTCGGGCACTTCTTTGCCATCTTGCTGTCCAGGCTGCGGTGCGTCTGCTTGTGGCGACTCAGGTTTGATGACGTGGCGTACGACTTGCCGCACTCAGTGCACGTGTGGCGAGGCGGACTACGCGCTCCTCCGCTCGCCCTGCGCCGTGAGCGACCATCCGTGATGAAGAAGGCATGCGCCGTGTAGCCGCCACTCACCGCTGCGTCGCCGTTGATCGAGCCGCCCGTGGTGTCCGAGCACGGGCTGTCCGCCTGGTAATCACTGTGAGCGCCATCATACAGAGGCTCCGGAGAGGGAACCTTAACCGCGCCATCAGTCTCTCCATCATACACCGCTGGGGTAATGTAGTCCCTAATGTAACCTAGCAGGGAAAGAACGAGCACTTTCATTCACTTATGCACAGTCGCAGTGAAAGCGAGAGGTAACTAGGGTGGTTAACAGATGCCAACAACTTACATACGTTTTCACTAAAAGATCATTCTCTAAAAAGTGAACTTTCATATTCTCTCTTTCTGGCCTTGACATAGATTTCCCCCACATAACGTGTTAACTAACTAGCTAACTGAAGTGATCTTTCATTACACATCCTATCCACGCATATGGCTAATTAACTCATTAATGGTGTCTTCTTCTTCTTGTAACCTGTGTAGGACTGTTTGTTTTTTATTTATTTATGGTCTCAATGTTGTTGTTGCTATATTTTGTTAGCAGTTGTGCTATTTAAAAAAAATGTAATCTAATTATAATTTGGATCTAAGCTGCAAAGCAACTCTCCCCTCGGAAGACAATGAATGAATGAATGTCCGACCATATATCGAATGGGATGAAGTGGGGTTGCCTGATGGAGCATGCACACTGCAGTATATCAGGAGCACTGACCGTCTATTTGACCGACACTCTACATTATGAAAGCGCGTTACTCCAGTAAAAAGCAATGGACCTGAGAACGCCCTAAAGCAGGTTGTCAGCATGCGCGCAACTAGGTTACCTCCAAACCCACATGTCAAAAAGTATGCCAAAACAGTACACCGCGACAGGTAAGAAATATGACAAAATATACGCTTTAGAAGACATTCTTAGCCTGTATTTCACACAGCTGTTGAAATAAATAGAGTGATTGACATGTATGCATGCACGCTTTTTTCCCCCGTGTGATGCGTGGATGACCCTTTCCATCGCCGAAGTGCTCGCCAGCGGTTGGAAAGTTAAACACCGCCACAAACATGGGAAATGCTCAAACAGGTTTTTGTTCAAATGCGTGGTACTCACTAGTCGTAATGAGATAACTTCAGGCTTGAGGATTAAAGCAGCTACGCCTGGTTCTGCTGATCACCGATCGCGGCACATTTACACTGAGTGCCACATAGAGAATGCTGAGATCACAGAAACGCACGGCAAGAGAAATGTCTGAGAAGAGATCTGAACTGACCTTTGTCGTGGATCCGCAGGTTCAGGTCAGATCTTGACCTGCCATAGGCGCTCTCCAGCTCTGCGCATGAGAAATCATCTAGCTTCACCTTCTTCACCAGGAAAGACCTTGGCATGTTTAGAGCGCGCGGCACACACAGACCCTTCCACTACGCTCTCTCACTTTATCCACGTCAGAAACGGAAACGAGGAAACGGAAACTTCAAAGATCCGGACAGTCAGGCAGGAACAGGAGGAAGAAGACGCGAGCCGTCCTCGGTAGAAACCTCTGCGTGTGTGTGTGCGTGAGCGGGCGTGCGCGCGCGCGCGCGCCAGCGTGGTGTTTTACCACTCGAGCGAAATGCGACTCCTCCTAAAGAACACGCGCACAGTCGGTTTTGCAAAATCGAAGTGCAAAAGTGAAGCACGAAAGCGTTTCCAGGGCTCTTGCTGACGGGAGGGCATGAATCTGCGGTGTCCGCTGCCTCCTTCCTCCCTCCTCCTCTTCCTCCGCTCCGAGTGGATGTGCGCGCGCTTGATCAGCACTGAGCGCTTTATACTGTACGCGCGCCGATCAGGTGGCGCGCTGTGAGGAGAAGCGCTTAATGTAATCCACCCGAAACCTCCCGGGAACGCCGCTGCGCGAAAATGATTTATTGATGCTCACATTCACCTCTCCATCTAATTGTCTTTATATATATATATATATATATATATATACACACATACACTGCTCAAAAAAAATAAAGGGAACACTCAAACAGCACAATGTAACTCCAAGCGTTCCCTTTATTTTTTG
>JAOUWY010000071.1:27628031-27638630 GCA_025728095.1 Prietella phreatophila
TTGGCATGAAACTCGTTAGCCCGTAAAAATCCATAAATTAGCCGCGTCATTGTTTAAGCCACAATGTTCAAAGTCTGAAAAAAGTAGCGGCTTATAGTCCGGAAATTACGGTACTTATAAGAAAAAAATCTGAATAAATGCAACATTTAGGAGCAAACTGCTTCTATTATTAGCTGAAGGCCATGAGCATATGTCTAGTATATTTGGGTGTATTCAGGTATATTTGGAGTTGCAGGTTCTGCCATAATATTCTTATAATATTCAGGTTCTGCCATAATACCCTTTTGCTTGCTCAACTTAAAAACTGATAATTGCTGGAAACTTCCTAAATAGACAATCACAGAAAACATGTGACAGTCACAGCTTGCAAACTCTTATTGTAAAATTTTACTTGAGCAAGTACATTGAATTGGCAAACAATCGACAAGAAAAGGGAACACTGTCTTGCTTCATACAGGCCTAACCTTTTCAGTGCCTCAGTCACCCTGGCATTAGATGGGATGTAGGTTGAATGTGTTGAGGAGGCGATGTAGACGGGGGAGAGGAAAAATGTCCCTGAGCACTAACTGCTGACTGACTGTGTCTTGGGGGCTGCTCTGGTGACAGGTCCCTGACAATTATCTGAACTAGTGACCGAGCAGCTCTTTCCAAATCTGCAGAGATGCTTTGCACACATACTCATATTAAAGCATATCTATAAATGAGATTTGTATGATTATGGTGATAAATGTAATTATGGGTAATTGACAGTTGTCAAGCATGGTTGACACAGTGATATTAGCCAGAGAGCTAGATAAGTTACTAAGACTGCACTCATAGTGCAAATTGCAAGCTCACTAGTTTTAAGAAGTTGCAACTATGTTAATTCTTGGTAAATTAGCATTGATGTGTAGATTTAATTTTAACACAGCAAGGTATAGGCCAACACTTATATGACATCATGTGCAGTCATCTACACCAATATATTTTGACGAATAATGGGATATTAGAAGTAAAAAACCAAACTCTTGTGCCCTGTCTCTTTTGATGGCTTTTCACACTTTGCAACAATAAGTGAGGCATTCTTTGATTGAAGGTCAGTGATTGAAGACTAGATATCAAGCAAGAGCAGAATGCGTTGTTCATCTTGGTAGACTATTGGGACACTAGCAACAGCTGCCTGTGTCTTTTGCTTGGAAAAGCCTAGATGTTGCTTCATTCTGTTGACTTTTGCTGCTTGTTTCTTCAGCACAGAAAAGAAGCTAAAGCTCTGAGGGGCTAGGCGGGCCCCCCCCCCAAATGTTTTTTAAATAAATAAATAAATAAACAGAGAAGTGGCTTGTTTTCAAACGGAAAGGTAATCTGGCATCAGAAATGAGCGATCAGTGTTTGGATGTGTGTTTGTGTGATTGGTGTGTGACAGCTGATTGGATATTACTCTGTACCGTCACCTTGGGATGGTAGTTACATCCATCGACTCTGATAAGCAAGATGCAAACCATCAATTAGGTAAGCCTCAACAAAGTATAAATGAAGCATAAACTTTTTAGTGGGATATTATATATAATATAAAAGCTGATCTTCAATACTTATATATAATATAAACGTACTGTGTTAATTTGACATTACATAACATTACATAATTGCTCCACCACTGTTTATCACCATGTCTACATTGCGAGTGAGGAGCAACGTGGCCTCGTTACTAATAGATCACTCCCATTATAATAAACAACAAAAATTACACAGCAGGCACAGCATAATACAGAATATAATTACAATAAACTTAAATTAAACTTTCCCTTTTAAGCAACTCACACCAGTTTCCCCAACCCCTTGCACACAGTTGAGCATTTTGGATATAAAAATAAGTTTGTACTCCCTGCACTGTCGTGTTTCCGTGCTACACAAGCTCCGCTTTGTAAAGTTTACAGGTTACAGTCTTCTCCACCACATTTAATATAAAATGCTCACCTGCCTTAGAGGATTTAGGTTGCACATTTATTTCCATTGATTTCGCCTCTGTCTGATGGTCATGTTGGGACTAAAAGGTAACGTTGACATAAACAGTAAACTGAAGAAAGAGGTCTGTAAATTGATGAAAGTGGTCTTTGGTCTGTACTCTCCGATGCCTGTTTTTGGAACAGAAGTAACGCAATGAGTAAACATGCCCCGTGCTGCACGCAGACCAAGTAAACATTAATTCATAATCGATTATTATCGATTTTATCGATTAGTTGTTCCAGTTCTAAACCAAGTATAGCTTTTGAGTAGTCACACAAGGTGCACCCTTTGTAAATGAATGTGAGGTAAATCCTTGTATGTGTATGGGTTGCACGCTTCATCTGTGTATGCATTCCTCAGTCCTACCACACAGATTACTTCAGTCCACATGTTACCCGATGAATGTCCAATCCCAATATTGTCATGACTCAAGGTATCCCAATATTGTCATGACTCAATTGTCACGACTGGCCCCCTGGGCAAAATGTACCCAGAAGAACCAGGAGACTGAGCAGCCTCCCCAGTGGAGCAAAAAAACAAGCACAACGTCCCCAGCGGGGCTGGAGCTCAGAGCGCCGTCCTCAGCGTGCCTGGAGCTCAGAGCGATGTCTGCATGGCAGGACAGCGGCACAACTTCCTCCGTAGGACAGGAGAGGGGAGCGATGTTCTCCGCGATGCCCGAGCAAAGCAAAGACTTCCACGAGGCCATAGAAGTGAGGTTCTCCGCGAGGCCAGGGAGAGGAGCGAGGTTCTCTGTTAGGCCCAAGGGAGGAATGATGCTCTCAAAGGGGGAGTGATATACTGCACGCAGCAAAGAAGAGGAACTACGTCTTCAGCTGGAACATGGAGGCAGAGCGACGTCCTCCGCAAAGCAGGATGGCAGAGAGACGACCTCAGCCGAGCAGGATGGCAGAGCAGGAAAGAGGAGTGAGGTTCTTAGCCAAGCAGCTAGGCAGAGCGACCTCCTCAGCCAAGCAGGAAAGCAGAGGAATGTCCTCAGCAGAGCAGGCAAACAGAGTGCCTTACTGAGAGGTGCAGGAAAGCAGAGCAATGTCCTCGGCGGAGCAGGAACGCAGCTCGACATTCTTGGCGGAGCAGGAACGCAGAGCGACATCCTCGGCTGAGCAGGAGCTCAGATCGACGTCCTCGGCGGAGCAGGAACGCAGAGCAAAGTCCTCGGCGGGGCAGGAACGCAGAGCGATGTCCTCAGCTGACCCGAAAAGATGAGTGGCGTCTTCAGACGAGCAGGGTCTGATCTTTGTTCTCCGTTAACTCTGTTTGCTGAACTAGATCCATTCTGGGGGAGGGAGGGTGGGAGATGGTACTAGCCCCCACCACAGACTCCCACTTGTACCTGGACTCCTCCTCCTGTTGACGTGGCATGGCATAGTCCTCTGTGAACATAGGAGGTAAGTTGAAGCCCATGTAATTCCTGGTGACTTGCTGCTTGCATAGCGCAGCTTGTTGATCCTGCGCCTGTTGGCATAGCATAGCAAAGTACTCCACGGATATCGGTACTCCACGGATATCCTGACGCCCCAGTTCTCCATCCTGGCGATCTGCTGCTTCCGACTGTAGGTCTTTCGTTCTGTCACATTTCAAGATTGAGGCGGAAGCAATCGCAGATTTTCTAACAGGTTTTATTTAAACAAACAAACAAACAAACAAACAAACAACCGAAACAAAGACAGAAACAACAACTAGGCAAAACACTGTGGCATGGAACAAAAACATGGGAACATGGAAGACGGAACTCTAACACAAATGAAAGACAGAGAAACAGTGCAGACAATGGCTATATATACAAGTGTGCTCATTAAGAAATGTGAATCAGGTGCAGGTGGTCATATGACATGTAGTGCAGTGCACTGGCTCATGGGAACTGAATCCAGCGTTTCCTTGATATATGACAAATATCATGAGTCTTCTTCTTGCAATTGCTTCACCATATCTGGGTGGCTCACCATCATCAGTCGAGATGAATTCAATCCAAGGGAAAAACCCAGCCTATATTGTGAAATAAGGCTTAGAGTAGTCACAGGATTTGCATTTCTCTCATTCCAGTATGATAGTAAATTAATGCATATCCTTAATATTATTATGACTAGACCTCAATGTGTTAAACATCCCTTTAAAAAAATCAGCCATTTCGTACTTTCCTGACATACAGAATCCCAATGGTTAGAATAACTAGCCAGTGTAAAAACTAGCCCTTCAGCCATTAACATCTTACTGCTAACTCAGATGCTTATAAAACCATGTAACACAACCAAGCTTTAAATACATAGCTGAAGCTTACAAAAGTGACAAAACATTTGACAAACATTTATTTAACATGAACTATCACATTAAAGCAAGCTAGTTAAGAACATTACACTCCGAGCAGACCAGAAATTTCTGTAATTCACCAAAACAACTTGCATACATCTTCATGGTTTGTGCAGGTTCTATGTTGCACCAACGTTCTATACAGCAGCAATATAAAAACACTGCCCATTAAGAAATATTTAGCAGTATATAAAGTCTATAATTTAAAGCAGAACGTAATACTATGAAATTGCATTTTTATAAAAGAAGTTAATTAAGTGGAGTCTTTTTTGCTATATTAGCACTGGATTTTCCTAACTGGTAACAGACAGTAATACATAATAAAAAGTAATGTCCTTAATTTTCATGGTGTTGTGGTATATAGCAGCTATAGCTGCTCATCTCTTTGCCAAGTTTCTGTGATCACAAGAATACCAGGGGTATTTTCCATAAATAAATTATTTAGTAGGAGAACTTTGTTTCTGGAGCAGACTTATAATTGGTCAAGCAATTTGGAGAAGCACTGTAAATATAAAGGGCTTCAGATATTATTCAGCAACCAAATAATTGATGGTGTAGTCATATGTTTCAGAATCTACACGGGCATAGGAGGTGTAGCAGTCACACAAAGATGTGTAGATAAATGCTATTAAAACCAGTTGAGGGGAACCATAGTCACCTGAAAGCACACAAATAAAAAATACCACACACACACACACACACACACACACACAAACTAATCCAAGTGACATTACAGCATAAGGGACCATGGGCTCATCAGAACAGATCACCCCTACACAACATCATGAACAATCCAACTACCCTCAGCATACAGTATTTTCCCCATCCTGATTTGTCCTGTATTTGTGTATATCTCATACTAAATTGCTTATGAAATTAAAACAAAACCTAAACATCAAACAAAAGCAAACACAAAATACAGGTTTTAGATGATAGTTATTTATTGAAGCAAAAAACGTTATCCTATAACTGGACCTGTGTAAATGTATTTGCCCCATAGTTACTAATTCTCCAAATCTATGAAACGGCATTCATAATGGGGTTCAGCTGGACTAGACACAATTAGGCCTGATTACAAACCTTGTTCAATCAAATCAACACTTAAATAGAACTATTTCACCAGCATGAAGTTGGTTAAAAGGTCTTACACAGTACTCAAATGGAAAAACTCGGCACAGAAATGAACCTTCCCAGAAGTGGCCGACCTTCCAAAATTCCTTCAAGAGCACAGCAACTACTCATCCAGGAAGTCACAAAAGAGCCAAGGACAACATCAAAGGAACTACACGCCTCTCCTGCATCAATAACTGTTCATGACTCCACTATCAGAAACACACTGGGCAAAAATGGCTTCCATTGGCATCCAGGCGAAAACCACTGCTAACCCAGAAGAACATTAATGCTCATCTGAATTTTGCCAAAACACATCTTGATGATTCTCAAACTTTTGGGGAGAATGTTCTGTGGACTGATGAGTCGAAAGTGGAACCATTTAGAAAACAAGGGTCCCATTACATCTGGCATAAACCAAACACAGAATTCCACAAAAAGAACATCATACCTACAGTCAAGCATGGTGGTGGAAGTGTGATGGTGTGGGGATGCTTTGCTGCTTCAGGACCTGGGCAACTTACAGTAATTGAGGGAAATATGAATTGTGCTCTCTACCAGAAAATCCTAAAGGAGAATATCTGGTCTTCAATCTGTAAACTGAAACTCAAGCGCAACTGGATTATGCTTATCCAAAGCATAGGAGTAAGTCCTAGTCCTAGAAGTCAGTGAAAGATTACAGTTATTGGAAGCATTTGGTTGCAGTTCTTGCTGCTAAAGGTGGCACAACCAGATTTTTAGTTTAAGGGGGTAATTAGTTTTTCATACAGGTGATCAGTGTTGAATAACATTTTTCGCTTCAATAAAAAAAAATGTAAAAATAAAAACTGTATTGTGTTTTTACTCAGGTTGCCTTTGTTTTATGTTGTATTTTGTTTCAAGGAACTACTTCATGAGGCCCAGTCACTTCAGCCAGTATGAGCAAGCCCAACAGCAATAAATGAATGCAGTGACAGATCACAGCTAAGGAAGTAAAGACTCACCAGGTTATGTATGTCATACAATAGGTCAGTTCAAGGTCCACAGTGAATAGTTGAGAAAAATGCAACAAACAAACACCAGTGATCACAAGCATATGTAAAGGAGGAAAAATAGATAATAGTTAGAAAAAATGCCAGTGAGGAGTGGTAACACAGGTGCCCACAACTTTCCTAAACTGGAAACCAAGGTCCATCCTGTTTACCAGATGACAGTGAACAGAATCTGGAGAAAACACAATGAGTCTAATTCTCTGCTTCTTTTTCTCTCCATTATCCAATCACAGCTAAAAATAGACTATAGTTTTGTTACTCTACTGATGGTGGTGAGATAAGTGCAGTCAAGAAAGGCATCCTAAAATTTTGATAAGCCAGCCGTTAGTGAGAATTTTTTACCTTGAACAAACAGAAGAGAACACAAATGGTGAGTATATACACATGTCCTGGAGAGTTACAATCCAGTTGACAAAGTGACAAAAGACAGAAGGTTTGTTTGTTATATAGAGGTGGATTTAAATTTTGGCTCACTGTGCTGTATTACAATGTAGTTATTTGTAAAAAAAAAAAAAAAAAATAATAATAATAATTATAATTATAATAATAATTTGCATTTGTTTGCAGTAAATGTTAATACCAGTATATGCAGAATTGATTTTGATCATATCGGCTGTTTCGGAAAGGTAGCTACAGTTACTGTGCTATGGTTACATCATAGTCAATAGTTTATAGTCATAAACTCCATTATGGCAGATTTATTCAGAGAAAAGGCCAGATACTGCAATCTATATCTATATGTTATATCAGTTCTATAAAAACAGTTATTAAAAAATTACGCTAGTGATTGTAAACTATAAGTTTCACAAATAAATTTGCAAACAGTTGTGATATTGTGAGATGCAAGGTCTTTGTGTAGAGTGTGGTAAACCGTTCAGTTAGATTTGAAGACTATAAAGTAGAGCCATAACCTTATAGCAGCATCTGGGTTTTGTGTAAAGTGTGACATCATACCTTGTGAGCATAAACATAAAAAACAAAGAAATTTGGACTAATTTGACTACAGCCCCTGGTGAGTTGAGAGCTACTACCCAACTGAGTTGCAGCTCTTAGAACATTAAAATATTAAAGCAGCAAACTAAAAGGGAGGGGAGATATTTTACTGTGTACAGCATGCACATACCATAAGTGCTAAATTTGTTTGCATTTTTTAATTAACTTTAATGAGCTATTGAATGAAAGAATAAAGCTGGTGGCTATCTATTTTGAGAATGAGGCACTGTGTAAGATAATAAGAACTTCATTTCTGAAGTCTATAGTTAAACTTTACAGAAGAGCAATAAAAGCAAGTTTCCCATTGTCTAACAATAATAGCACAGAGAAAGTTTTAGTAGAAGCTGTGAATGGATGGTTGTGTCACCAGAAAAAAACAAAATCAAAGACAAATATGCTGCAGTGTGCACTGCTGTGGTGAGAGTATGGTACAAAGTTAAAGATGCCAGAGAGATATTGAATAAATGTTATAGAAAGTTAATGGATAAGCAAAATTCAACTAAAAGCTCAGGGAAGTTAATATAATCAGTAGGTGGTTCCAGAGGTTCCATGCTGTAACCCTAGAGCTATTATAGGCCAAGTATCTGGTGTTCAATTCTGAGCAAGAAACCCATCTTAGTCTAATACCTCATTAAACACAGTCTGTTAATACCAAGATCACTGCTATCTGGTGTGAGATCTCCCAAAATTAAAGAAAGGTGACCCAAACCTACTATTCTGAGAACAAATTAGTATATGGTTGTAGGTAGTCTTCATGGTTTTGATGCATACACCATAGCAAAATACAAACAACAAACATCCCTAGAACTCTATGGCATAAGGTAGGTGTATTTTGCTTAACTCAGCCTGATTCATACTGGCAGTAGATATTATGGGAGCAAATGTTAGTCCTTATCAGCAGTCATTCTGTGATTTAATTTTGGTGAATCAATATTGGAAGCCAACGTTGAGAAAGAGAGGTTGTTTGGAGAGTATTAACAAATTAGTATAGTACCAGTATAAACAACTGACACTATCTCAAGTGAGCCAACATTCAAGTGTGGCTCAAGACAAGTTTGGCTCAATATTTCTCAACATCTGCTCATTTGCTTTAGCTAGCCCTATTTCTGCAATGAAACGGCCAGGCAAACTGAGGAGACTATTTAACCAGGTTAGTAGTGGATATGAAAATGGTAGCTAGGGTAGTGTAAGAAGTAGGTAGGTATGTAGGGTTTTAGGTAAGAGCCTTTTATGTAGCCTTGTGCCTTTGGCACAGTAGTCAGTCAATAACATAAAACCTTTAAAAACAGACAACTTGGCAGCTTTTCCATGATATGATACGATTTTAATTCTTAAGGCAACAATTTAATATTTGACAATTCCACTGAATCTGCTGCAATACAATATGATACAATTTATTTTAGAAGCCTCCGAATGATATATGACCAACTTTGTTTAGAATTTGCAGGAGACCTACCGGTACTTCAGTAATGATGATGACGTAGAGAAGGACTACTTTACGTATCAGAGTTACAGGCAAATCACCGTGCTAGGCTATTTACATGTAAGTCTTAAAAAAGTTGTTGTTGTTGTTGTTGTTGTTGTTTTAAACATACCAGTCGTCTGTCCTTTTTTGCTAATAATAAATGTATAATCTATTGCAATCTACAATAATTGATTTATAGTAAATTACAATAGATAATCATCAGTTTATGATTCTTGCCTCAATAACTGCTTTTTACATCAATGCATCAATCTAAAATCGATCCAAAATCCCTTAATAATTACTGTGGGGCTGTATCACTCAGTCCATTGGCCTTTGAAATATAGCCCAAAAGGCTACAGTTACTAGCCATACACTATTCTGTGTAGAATGATGTATTGCATAGAACCTTTAGGAATACACAGTTATTTATATTGTCTTGAGTCTACTGTGTTTTGCTTACTATTAAGTCACAAATATCACTGCAGAGACTTTCTCTGAAACCTCACAGTAAACTCTGACAAGAAAGAAAATAATATAGTTTATACAGTTGACCAACAGCGTGAACAGCAGCAGAACATCAAGCTCACAGTGGTGCACATTCTTAAAATAAGAAGTGGCAAGTGGTTCTTGCTTTATTAATTTAATTTAATGTACTGCTATTATCTACACCTCACCTTTCTGCTCCACAATCAGACTGTCAGCATCATATTGATAAACCAAGGACATAGGTGGAATCTCCATGAAGTCACCTTGTTGTAATTGTGCAATGACTGCAGGGTCCTTGATCAGTGGAGCTCAAGCTAATTATTGGAATTCTAGGCAAAGCAACGCATTACTGCACCTCCTCATGAAGCGGACAGCATTACCCATACTAATGCGTTCACCCCATAGCCGCTGAGCGGTGATGGTGATGAGGTTGCAGCCTGAAGATTTTGCCTGATTATGCAAAGCTATGTGAGGTGATATGGATTAAGACTAGATGACTTATTATCAAGTAGCCAAAATCGGTGGTATTAACAAGTAAAGTTGCAGATCTCATTTGTCTGTGCATCTCAAGACAAGGCCATTGCAATATTCTGTATGATCAAATTGGACAGGATGAAAGCAAGAACAGGTGATTTGATCTGATTGTTTTCATACAAAAAATATAAATAAATAAAAAAACATGCAATTTAAGAATATACAATGACCTAATCACCGTGTAATTTCATCACCGCAGATGTAATCCAGCCATAGTTTTAATACAAAGCATCATCTCTCACTCTCTAAAAGAAACAGAAAGATGTGATGAGCTTTGTGTGCTCAAAGTAAATAAATAAAAATGATGATGATGGTTATCATCATTCATCATCATCAACATCATTTGTAGCACTTTTTTTATGTAGCACTTTCCTCTGAACACAAAGTATACATTGAGAATATTTTTTTTAAAATAAAATACAATAAATTAATGAAATAATATAAATTAATATAATAATTAAGGAAATAAGTATAAAACTATGAAAATGACTATAAGTCATGAACCACAAGTATATTATAAAACTGGATTTAATATCAACACCTATAAAGTTTGCTTTCCTGGTATTCTCAAAAAACATTTGGTCCTATATAACAACTTTTTTGTGAAATATTTTGAAAATATTACTTGTTAATTAGGACTGCAACTAATCATTATTTTCCATAATTATT
>JAOUWY010000071.1:27641347-27652042 GCA_025728095.1 Prietella phreatophila
GTGTGTGTGTGTGTGTGTGTGTGTGTGTGTGTGTGTGTGTGTGAGAGAGAGAGAGAGAGAGAGAGAGAGAGAGAGAGTAGGGAAAGCTGCCTGGTGTGCCTGATCTAATCCACCTGCCTGTGTTGGACTGTGCTCACCCAGCTTATCTCAGGCTTAAAGGAGCTCTCACTGCTGTTATAGCATGGAAACAGCAAACATCTTATTTTCTACCATTTGTATTTACAAAATTAATTTAAAATATTTTAAATGGTTGTTTATTCATATGTACATATGTTTAGGGCTTAGTTCATTGTGACCAGTTCCGCTAAAGCCCTAAGGCATTATTGTCTATGCTGATGGACGAACCATCTGGTGAAGCTGAATCTGCATGATTTGAAATGAGGGTTTCGGGTGGGGTTGTGGCACATCATATAAATGCTCAGCTTTTTTCTTACTGTGTATTTAACAAATAGGGGTAAAAGAACAGCCATTACAGCTGGTAGACTCATATGCAACCTATTATCTGTGAATACTCTTCTTGTAATATCCCCACCAGACCCCTGCCAAACACCAAAAAAAAGGTCTTTGTGTATATGCACAAGTGTTTAGGCAGAATATATAGTTTTTTTTACTCCTGAATTTTTTCATTTGTTCATCTGCAAGTCACCAAGGGGAGGGTGAAGACTAACACTTCCTTCCTCCAAGACACGTGAAGCCATCCAAGCAGATGTCTATCATCTTCCACATATGCGTTCACAGATGCCCATGATTGGCTAGTGCCATTGTGCTTAAGAGGGGAGAGAGAGCACAGACCATTTTTGCTCTCTTGGCTCCAGCCACGGGTGGCTTGCTATCTCTGTTGCACCACTCTGGAGACCCACACTTAAAAATTTTACAAAAATGAAAATGTTTATTTGTCTGATGAACTGGTAAGACAAAGTTTAATTCACTTATTAGCTGTTATGTAACCACACTTATCTTGCATTTGATTCTGCTTTGGTAGATCCATGTAAAATTGTCAATATTCTGTGCACTATTATTTTGAATCATTTCAAGCTAGCTCTCAATTTAGTGTACCCTCTATGAAGGGAACATGTTCATTAACCTGTTCTCTTCACTCTTTATGCCCTCCTTGAGAGCTCTTAGCCCAAATTGCACTGAAGTGCCTGTTCAACATCTTAATATTGAGATAGACCTTCAAAGGAGAAAAGAACAAAGAGAGAGCAAGAGCCTCTTATGCATGCTTAATGACAAAAAGGCCACCACTTCAGACACCAATTACTCAAGCATACAAGACAAACACACATGGGGAGATTTGGAGGTGGGCAGTGGGTTGGTCCTGACTGAGGGGAGGCTGAGATCGTCTTCCTATGGGATAAGGTACTGTATAATCAATGGGCATTAAGTTGAGCAATTATTGGCACCATGAACCAACTATTTATTGGAGGATCTAGATTTAATTTAGTCACTATATCAATCCCAAACAAACTTGCAGCCCTAGAGGCCTGACTTTCCCTGATAAGACTTGTGCTCCAAGCTAATCCTGATTACAGAACCCCCTCATGTACAAACACATATGCACGCAAACCCACACACACAAACACACACAAACACAGTCTAGCGACCAGGATTAGCAATGAAAGATGAAAGATTCATAAATCATAGCCAGACAAGAATAAAACTTGAAAAGTGTATCGTTGCTAAAGGGTTAAATAAGAGACAATTATTGCCTCTAAGGGTACCAAATGAAAGCTGTTCTCTGTGTCAATAGCTGACTAGATGTTGTGTGCGTGTGTGTGTGTGTGTGTCTGTGTGTGTGTGTGTGTCTGTGTGTGTGTGCGTCTGTTGTGCAGATAGGTAAGAGTGACAGGGAAGCATCAGGCATCCTGTGCTCATTATCAGAGATTTGCGTGTGTGTGTGTGTGTGTGTGTGTGTGTGTGTGTGTGTGTGTGTATGTGTAAGTGCCTTAATGTATTCATCTAGCCATTTGGATGACTTAGTGTGTTCACCCTGCAACCAAATGCAGGGGTGTGTGTCTGTGTGCTTTCGGCCACTGATGTATTCCAGCAGCCATGTGGAAGGCTGGGCCGCTTAGCATGCGCTACAGGTCCCTTTTGTCCCTAGAGACAGTGATAAACGAGCACTTCCCTCACATAAAGACCTGAGTGTCACACGCACTCATACACACACTCACTATCCAGCCTCAAATTCAAAAGAGGCTCTAATTAAAATGGTTTTTACACATTCATAAGAAGTGCAAGCAGAGTGCTATTCTACCTATAGAGATACAGTGTGTGTGTGTGTGAGTGTGTGTGCATGCTCTTTCTCTATATATATTCTCTGACGATATGCAGATAAGCTATATGATCTTGCGCATACACAAGCGGATGTGAGATATTAGTATAATTATGGATAGCTAGTTTTTAATGCATGATATACAGCATGGGACTGATGTTATGGTGTACATTATTGCACTTTTGTGTTTCAAAGAGCAGGTCACAGTGCTGAGTCACTGCTCAATGTTTTTTTTCTGGACCCACAACAAGCATTCACACCATGTGATCTTACAGTAATGTCTTAAATCTTAAACAAAGCCCAACAATTAAGTCTAGAACCACGATTTAGGATCCAGCACTCACGGTGAATTCTTTACAAAAGAGAAAGTTATTAGAAGCAAGGAAGGAATTACTTATAGTCAGCTATTTTATTCAACCTTCTGCTTTTTTCACATGCTTCCTGGCTGGAGGTCTCTGCTGGATGCAGCAAGCAGCAAAAAGCTGTATGAGGTTTTTTGGGGGTTTCTTTTTGGTAATTAGTGTCTGTTGTGGATACTATTACCAAGCTTGGGGATGTTTTAATACCTGCAGTGAAACTAACACACTTAGCTCTGCTAATAAGCTTTCCTTTGGCATAACATCTGGACTCATCACATTTATTTTTATCTACAGCAGGAGTCTCATTCTGTCCTCACCATTCTGATGTCTCTCTTTAGTGACAGTCCTTGAGCATGCATATTGTTTGCTTGTTTGATAGATTTTTTAAATTTATTTTAAACTTCCTGCTTTGGGGTGGTGCGTGCACCATTATTTTAAGAGGGTTTACCCTGCCTAGTAAAACATTTCACCTGCAAATATAATACAAATAGATATTACAACGGCATGTCCACACCTACAAAAAGCTCTGTCTGAGAACAAGAGCCTGAAGAAGATGGCAGTGCAAGAAAGGAAGTGCCACATCTCTCTGGTGTTAAAACAGCATGCATGAAAGGGACATCTTGATATGACTGGATAAAAGCACTCTCACTGAAACAGATTACACAGGTATTTGCTTTAACCAACATCAAGGTGTTAAAGCAAATTCTTGTTTAACAAACCTTTATTAAATGCTGAACAATCAAGGTGATAGTCATTCCCTGTAATCTAGGCTCTTTATTTGATGGAAGAGTGGTCAGAGTAATTGCTGGCTTCACCTAAGCCCTTATCAAATAGCTCCAGATTAAACAAAGATAATTTTTGTTCCTAAATTGTTTAAAGCTGGCAATGAAGATCGTTATCATTAATCTCAAGTCAAATTGCCTACCATGTCGTTTGCTGTACCAGAGACAATTAAATGATGTGCGGTGGCAGCCTATCGTCCCGATTCCTCTCTCCCCATGATATCCTGCGCTTTCGTTCACATGGAAGATTCCGGGTAATTATTCCAATTAGTGCCAGTGTGAAGTGATTAAACATATGCAGCTATCACTGAGGGAAGATTTCACCAGGTGTTCCTCTCACGGTATTTCTCCCTCTCTTTCAATTCCAATCCAATTGTCTTGAAAAGGAAACATGATTTGGAGTGTCCAAGCTGCCTGTCTCAGCCTCTCTGGGAAAGCAGATGCTCCTTCTATAATTATTCCCTGTTTGGAGGCTGAGGACTGACAGGGCTGATATGCATCAGTATAAATTGGTGTGGAGTGACCTCTGGTCATGTCAGTATGCTACGGGCCAACAGAGAGGAGCAGAGGGAAGTTTCAGGTCTTAATACACTAACAAGCAGGCACCACTGTATACATGCAAAGCTGATGGTACCATTAACACCAGAACAGGATTCATTCAGTGCTTTTGCTTTTCCTCATCTCTCAAGAAGCAAGAAACTGGACTGGAACGAGAGGTTAGCCAGCATGCGTAGTGCTAGGCATCACTTTACATTCTCTCAGTCTCATATGGTCATGTACCTAGTTAGTGTGTTTGTGTGTGTGTGCGTACGTGTGCGTAACTGAACACAAGAGGACATTTCCATCATCCAATCCAGGCTTGACTTTTTTTCTTTATTCTCATACACATAAACATGCTCCTCCTTACTCAGTTTGAAATGAGAGAATAGACAACATATTTCAGATAGTCAAAGAACTCAACTACACAAGGACTCTGCTAAACAGGCAGTCTTCACTAGTTTACTTTGTCCTCTCTGTCCCATTCTGTCAGTTCTTGTATTGCATATACATCCTCCTTCAGTTGCTCCAGGTCTCTATAACACTCCTCTGTCCTTGCTGGCCATGCCATACTGTGTACTTTTGTGTTAGACGGGTGGAGTGATCCATCCACACAGCAACAATTGAATTAACACAAAAATAATGAGAAAATGACACTTCATTTCACTTATTAAGGCAGTTACACAGATAATAACTTCTATCACATCTGTTGTCAGTCATACATTTATGATTCGTCCTCTTCAGATCTCTCCATCATTATAATTGATGACGGACAATGAGATAACAGTCCTGAACCATGATGAGTTTGTCCATCCGTGGGCCAATTCATTATATGGCAGTTATTAACAAGCAACGACATGTCCTCTACTGCAATGACACTTTAAATTGATTCTGAGTGGATCAAGCAGACATTTAATTTGGAGAAGCTCACTAATTCGGAGAATGTCCTCCTGACAAAATAATTCCTTGCATTCCCTGAGGGATAGTGCTTCTCTCCATCCACTAAAACACTTTAAGAGGCGTTTGAATTAAGTAGTTCAAATGGCGTTTAATTAGTTTAAAGAAGTGGGTTATTGGTTGTTAATTAAGAGAGCATTAATGGTTGGTTATTTCTCATTAAGGGTAGGACATTATTAACTAGCTAACACCAAACACAGATGAACTCGACTTCCTATTCAAACAGAGCATCCCCTATGTAAGTACAGCAAGTACATATACATAAAAATACACTTATGTATATGAATCGTTATTTTAAAAAAAAAAAAAAAAAAAAAAAAAAAAAAAGGGTGAAAGGCAAAAAATTACCTTGAGATGAAATGAGATATGGGGAAATTTAATAGGAAGTGAAGGTCACTAATCCCGTGATGGAAGAGAATGCAACTAGCTGACATAAAACCAAGTTTAACTGTTCTCAAGGACTGAGCTTGATTTCCCAAGGACAATTAATTCTGGCCTGCACAGTCTAGCACTACGATAACAGCAGGTCCAGCATATAATATGTCCTGGACTGTGGAAGAATATGCTCCCATTCTATTCCAGGCTATGAACTGATGGGCACTATCACGTGAGCCAAAGCAATTGAGCTCAAGATTAGACCCATATGTCCTCACACAGCCGGGTCAACTCCGCATACACACACGTTCAGTGACACTCTCCTCCTCTGACAGAGAGGAATAAATGAGTGTAATTTCAGCAGAGATACAAAAAGAGAGAAACTAAGTCTCATCTTATATGTAGATATTCATCTGATGTGTATTTATTACAGTTCTTTTGTAAATGCAGAGAAAAAGTACTATAACTAGAGTATGTTTATAACTAGTGACATGCCCTGAAATAATACTTTAGCGTCTTCTTCCACATATGGCATAAAGGCTAAAATATACTTATTACAATAATTCAGTGTGCTGGAATGTAATGGAAGAGCATTAGAAGTTGTGAGTTTTACTAACTTAAATGAAGCATTCATGATTGATGAAGTTCTTTTTTTCCTAACAGCAACAATGGTGCATTGATGTAATGCTGGTGAGCCGTAGGCCTATTTATGACTGAATAATTCAATGCAGATGTATGCAGTGTTTCTAGACAGCCAGGTGGGTAAAAGGAACTGATATACAGCACCCTTCTTGATCACAGAAACGTATGCAAAAGTTTTCTATTGATAGTCAAACATTGGGTTGATTGCTCTTTATAGGAGAAATTCAGATATTAATATGGAAAAATGAATTAAAAGAATTAAATGGATGGATGTGTATTTCATAGGAAAAATTATATTTTAAAAAGTTAAATAGTTAAGGGATTCTCAGTGTAGCCTTTTATGAAAGGCAAACACTGTTATAGGGTTCTGCATAGAACTGCTAATGTTTCATGAAATTATTTTTATTTGTAATAATATTTTTTAATCATTTCTCTAAATATAGATTTATCATTTAATATTATTAATTAATTGAGCTGTACTTTACCAAATAATTCCTATTTCACTTGTCTTGAAATCATTACAATTGTATTAGAATGAAATCCCAGGTCTTCTGTGTGCTGTTCCACCATACACTGAATAAAACAATTTGTTGAAAATCCTGCCACATGATTCGTTTTGTAATATTTTTTAAAACTTCTTTGGGCAGTTAATCTTAAGCCATTGCCCACGCTGCCAATATGATCACACATTTTCCTCACACTATGTGGTGTAGAGTAATCTCAAATAGACTTACATATGTGCATTCACATATGCGCAGGAAATGTCAGTGGCAGGAAATTTGAACTTTGAATCATTTGATTTAATCACATATTAAACTCATTCTGTTTTATTTACATTAATTTAATTAGATTTTGGCACACAGTTTTTGAAACAGATATTTTGACTCAAGCATTCCATACACTTTATATATACATCGGTCTTTATGTTTATATATATACCTATCAGCCATAACATTAAAACCACCTGCCTAATATTGTGTACAGTAGGCTCCCAAAACAGCTCTGACCCATCAGTGCAATACCTCTTAATGTGTGCTGTATCTGGCACCAAGACATTGGCAGCAGATCCTTTAAGTCCTGTACGTTGTGAGGTGGGGCCTCTGTGGATCAGGCTTGTTTGTCCAACACATCCCACAAATGCTTGATCAGATTGAGATCTGAGGAATTTAGAGGCCAAATCAACACTGTAAACCATTTGTCATGTTCCTCAAACCATTCCTGCAGTTTTTGTAGAGGGGCAGAGCGCATTATCCTTCTGAGTGAGACCACTGCTATTATGGAACACCGTTGCCATGAAGGGGTGTACCTGGTCTGGAACAATGTTTGGGTAGGTGGTGCATGTCAGAGTAACATCCACTTGAATGCCAGAACACAAGGTTTCCTAGAAGAACATTGCCCACAGCATCACACTGCGACTGCCAGCATGTACACGTACAGCATGTACTGCCCCCTTACCATAGTACATTCTGGTGCCATTTCTTCCCCAGGTAAGCGACGCACACATCATGTCAAAGAAAATGTGACCATTCCACCTTCTTCCATCACTCCATGGTCCAGTTCTGATGCTCACGTGCCTGTTGTAGGTGCTTGCACCCCATTGATTTACCAATTACTTACCATAACAAAAATAAGTTTGGATACCATTGAATTATTTTGCATTTGAATCAGTTTTCAGGAAAAAAAAAAGTCTAAAGTTAATATTTTATGTAAAATACTTACTATTAACAATTATTATTATTATTATTATTATTATTATTATTTAATCATTGAGGTTTTAATAGTGTTGACAATCAATCAACACTATTTAATTTCTAATGAAGAATTACAAAGGATTAAGGTGCAATTTGTAATTGATTTTTACTGGAAGTGCTTCTTCTTTCTCCTTTTCTCATTCTTCTTGTTGGGTGGAGGCAAACACTGAAAGAGGAAAAGTAGGCCCACAAAGCATCCTGATCTGTTCATCCACATCATCTGACTCCAAGTAGGTGGTCAGTGGCTTCCGACTCGGCGCTGAATCAGACGGATGTGCAGCGGCCTTCTGTCCAGCATCCTTCCCTGCATCTCGCTCATGGCCTTTGTGGCTTCCTCCGGAGAGGAGAAGCACACAAACCCAAACCTTCCAGAGCAGCCATTGGTCCCCATCACCTGTAGAAGACAGTGAGGAGACTCATTAGGATAAACTGCTAATGTGGCTAATCGTGAGGAAAACTGTGGACCCAGGTTATTAGGAAATGAAAACATTTTAGGGATTATTTAACTGTCAGTGACCTTTGCGTGGAGGACAGTTCCAAAAGGTGAGAACTCTTATATAGATGCTCGTCATCCACAGAGACATCCAGATTCCTCAGACACAGGTTCACACACTACAGAACAGAGGGCAAAGACAACATCTACTCTGTGTGTGTGCGTGTGTGTGTGTGTGTGTGTGTGTGTGTGTGTGTGTGTGGGTGCGCGTCTGTGTACCTGCTCAAACTTGTGTTGAGGTTTGGGATGTCTCTCTTCCTTCTTCTGCTCTTGGCGCTCCTTGCGGGACTTGAAGTGTGTGATAAACCTATAACACAATCGAGACATTTGTTAAACTCTTTGCACAATGCTGAACCACACTACATCACACTGCAACAGCACTATTTTATTATTATTATTATGCAAACATTTTAATGAGACTGTTGTTGGAATTAATGCACATTTAAGAATGTTCCTGTATTCAGGTGCGTGATGTATGAGCAAATTTGAACTATATAACCATATAATGTTTTCAACAACCATTAAATACATTTAGGAAATGAATCAGGTATGTACATTGTAGTGATTTCCACATGACTTACACATAGTGGTCATTAAACAGCATGCCATTCAGCCTATTGATGGCAGCCTCAGCAGCCTCGGCACTCTCAAAGTGCACATATCCGTATCCCCTGGACCCATTTTTATCACACACCACCTTCAGGAAAGGCACATCCGTTAACACACAGAACTTATGTCAAAGAGACCTAATTGAATACTTTAATTTTAGGACGTTATTAACAGCCACATAGCCCAGAGTTCAAACCTTGCATGAGAGGATGTTGCCAAAGGTGGAGAAAGTGTCGTAAAGGGCCATGCTGTCGATGGACTTCTCCAGGCCCTTGATGAAGATATTTCCCTCATTGCTGTTTCTGAGGGATGAGTCACTCTGGGACCACATGATGCGCATGGGCTGACCCAAAAGGATGTCGAAATTGAGCAGCTCCAAAGCGCGCTCAGCTGAGGGGACAATGTGAATTACAGCTTATTAACATCAAAGTTACAGAGGTCTATTAGAAAGAATGCAGTATACACCATACACTTCAGTTTTCCGTACATGTGACCTTATTATTTTACTAATAAATCTTTAAAAAAAATAAAAATACAAATAAATGAAGTACACTTGCTGATTATGTATCAATTATAAAGTTGTATTATTGTTCTGTATTCACTTTTCCATCAAGTGTTCATGAGACTGCACATGCTGTGATTTTTGCTTGAAATCCTTTCTAAGTATTCACATCAGCTTACAGCTTCACTTCTCTTATAATTTCAGTGGTGTGGAAACTTTTTAACTAGACGACACAACATAGTAGTATTATTTTAGATATCAAAGAAACATTCAAATGTACTTAACTGCAAATTAATTTCACTTAACGCTACAATGTTACTAGGCCAACATTGTTATACTGTATTATTCATTTTTACTTAATGCCAGGTGGTCAGATAACAAAACAATATATGAAATAGTGTAGCGAATACTGTTACAGCGTGTTAAGAGATGTTTGTATTACCATCAGCCCGATGCTGAAAGCTGATAAAAGCGTATTGGAGTGATGTGCCCGTGTTCAAGCAGAGGCGGAGATTACGAACTCGCCCGACAGAGCTGAATTTCTCCAGGAGCATGGACTTGGTCACATCAGGGTGAAGATCGCCAACATAGAGTGTAGCAGCCATTTCGAAACTAGCACTGATGATTTCATATAGAAACTAAAAGAAAATTCCAATTTTTGTGACAGACAAAAGTAATAAACCCCACTGAACTGCAGACTGAATATTTCATCCAACACGAGTAGCCTACTTTCTTTCCAAAAGAGTCAATCAAGGTTTCTACACATGGTTAACACTCCTTGTATTAACCCATAATCATGTTATAAAAAGCTGCAGAAACCTACTATTTTGACGACGAATTTAAGTAAAATGTAAACTAACCATTACTTTCACCCCTGTAAATCTGAAACATAATAAAAGCATAGGCCTAAAGCCCTTCAGCCTAGCAGTATGATGATAAACGTATTGTTTGACAATGAGTCTCATTATATGTTTGTGTAATAGGCTAGCAGTTTACAAATGAAATCATTAAATTAGAAATCAATAAAATGTTGTAAGGATACGTACCGCTGAAGCACTGAAATACTGATCGCTGCGCAAATGTCTAAACTATGAGTTTGTTTCAGAATATTCAGATTTGAAGTTCTGTTACCATAATGGTTGTCGTGTGAACGCTGTGATATCACCGCATTCTGGAATTTGTGTTCCACATTTGCCTTTTTGAAGACAAACAGCTAGGTGCAGTCCCAAGTAACCAAGTAAATTCAACAACAACAACAACAACAAACCTCACACTCCAGATTTAATGGATTCAAGAAGAATTGAATTCCACAGACAATATTATCCATCCATCCATACATCTTCAACCGCTTATTCCTTCTTCAGGGTCGCGGGGAACCTGGAGCCTATCCCAGGAAGCATCGGGCACAAGGCG
>JAOUWY010000071.1:27669441-27689981 GCA_025728095.1 Prietella phreatophila
GTGCTCCAAGTTTAGTAAAAACACTGAACTGCTTCATTTTCAAAGTAAGATTACACAAATACATTATTATAAGTTGTGTCAAGGCCTAAAAATGTTCAAATTAAAATGTTGATTTTTGCCCAGGAACTCAGGGTTGATGTGCTGTTTCTCTGGGGAATATAGGGTTATGGGACATAGTACTGTGGGAACGATGGGGTAAGAGGGTTAAAATTGGAGGGTTAAAAGAGAGTTAAAATCAATTGCAACCAAACAATGATGAAAAATACTTTGACAAGAAAAACACTGTATTTATGCATTTGCCCCTGTACAACTGTTCTAAATCAACTATGGAATAGCAACAAAATATAAATAGACTGAAGGGTACATTCTCGTAATAGGGTACTTCTAATTTAATTCTGGAAGATAAAATCACAACATGCGTACTTGACATGAAATTCTTTAATTTTCCTTTCTTTTCTTTTAATTGCAGTTGAAAATGATTTAGGTAATTTCTGCACCTTATGCCCTACTGGCTGTTGTTAAGTACGGAGATTATTATACAAAAGAATGATTTAAAAAAATTTGTCATTCTTAATTGGTGTCTGGTATACATGAAATACATGCATCATATTACAACAATATAATATACTGGCATAATATAATATACCATTATGAAAAGCATTTTAATCTCAAAAAGTTAATCTGATAGAAATTATCTACACATATTTTTAATCCATATTCATTTTATCACTTACATATGCTCAGAATGTTGAGCCAAAATCACTGAAAAATTGAGGCAATCCATCCATCCATCTTGTACACTGCTTATCTTACAGGGTCGCGGGGAACCTGGAGCCTTTCCCAGAGAGCATTGCGCACAGGGCGGGATACACCCTGGACAGGCTGCCAATCCATTGCAGAGAACAATCACATACACATTCGTACACAACGGACACTTTGGACATGCCAATCAGCATACCATGCCACTGGGGGAGCAAAACGGAGTACACTGGAGGAAACCCCCGCAGCACAGTGAGAACACGAAAACTCCACACACACACACACACACACACACACACACACACACACACACACACACACACACGGCAGCAGCGGGAATCGAACTCCCAACACTGGAGGTGTGAGGCGAATGTGCTAAACACTAAGCCACCGTGCGCCATAAACTGAAGCAATATTAAGTTAAAATCTATGAACACAAAAGGCATCTGAAAAGCTCTTACCTCAGAGAAGAAAGCTGTGACCGTGATTCTCTGACACTCATAAATGTTGCTGAGGGATGGACACAGGCTCTCCACTATAGCCGGGATTCGTGGACCTGCATGCTTCGCCACCGCTCTGTCAGAGACAAAAACACTCAGGGTTCATACATGACATTTCACCTGACCCATTACCTCATCCAGTTAGAATATTCAAATTTGGTAAATTCAAATAAACAAACATATCAAAAGTCAATTATAAGGGCTTTAACGCCACATACCTGGAGAGGAGAGTGACCCCCGCTGTATGTTGCTGAGGGTCCTTCATCTTGTCCCACACGGCACCTTGGTCTAGCACCTTTTCTACAACATCCAGATGAGCTCGAGCCAGCAGGATGCGCAAGGCTTCAACTGCAGTACTGTAGGGGACACACACACAAAAACATTTCAAACTGTGCCAGTGACATTTTGTTTAATACAAAAACGAATATAAAATATTCATGCTCTAGCTGATCATTCAAACTGATGCACTCCAACACAGCTGATTAACAATATTTCCATTATAAGCATTTTCTCAGAAACAGCTCAAAACAACCAACAAGCTATCCACACATACTGTATGTTTCATTCACAATGAGGTCTTTATAATGCTAAGGTGACACCATATCTGCAAAGTTATCCGTCCGTTTTTTGTTTTTTTTTTATTTTTTAAACATTTTTAGTTGGGTTGTTTGCAATCGTGTGTATGCCTAACCTCAGTGAAACCTAGCATTACCAAATTATATTAATGAATTAATTAATTACTCGTTTTAAGGATTAAAATAGTTTTCCTTTTTTTAAATCACTATTTTTCACTCCATATGGTCATCTGCCAATTCCCACCCAGCTAACAGCTCTCCCCATCATACAATAGCTACCCGTGAGGGAGAGTGAAAGCTAATACATGCTTTCTTCGAGACAACCACATCTTTTCAACGCTGCTGCTCAGCCTGCATCACAGGGCAGCGTAACACACTCGGAGGAAAGTGCTATCTGCCATCAGCTATCAGCATACATGAGATGACAAACACCCATGACTGGCTAGTGTTGCTGTGATTGACCAGGTAGACAGAGCTTGCCATCCCTCCCTCTCAGAGAGAATGGCCAATATTGCTCCCAATTTGGCTCCTGTCTACAGATGGCTGTGGCATCATCAGGATTCAAATTTGCAATCTCTGAATGGCAATGGATTGTTTTTACATCCCTCCAGCTGCTGGTTGTCTGAACATATGATATGCTTGTGAAGTGTTATTTATAGTTCTCATCATTCTCCACATTAGTTGGGCAAAGCAGAAAGACATCTTTACAAATTAGTGAACTAATCTGAACAAGCTACAGAAATTAAAAGATTGGAAATCTAGTTATCCACAGTGACACTGGTGTGACTCACCCACAGACATCAAAGTTGGCGATGGCACTTTTGCTGGGGCTTTTGACTTCTGCTCGGATACTGTTGCTGTTAATGTCTTTGGGCAGCTGAACCCCAACACTGGAGCCCATGCGCACCAGCAGGACACTGAACAGCTGTGGGAACAGACTGACCACAGCTTCCTCAGTGTGTCCATTCAGCATCATCTCACGCAGGGCACATGTCATCTACACACAGTTAATGACATGGATGCAGTCATGTAGCCAGATATAATGACAAATGTCTGCAAACAAGCATCATTAAAACAGAAATATAACAGTTAAAAGGTAACAAAATTTTAGACGTTTTTGAGGCAGACTGACTGCATTTAGCATTGCTTTATTAAACTGGCCCCTCCCCTGAGATGATATCTGCACACAAACAGCTAAGGCATGTCATGTTTTCTTAATGTACAGATGTCAAAACATTGATCAAAACCAGACTTTTCATCATTTTTGCCAAGTTTCCAGAATTACACCACAGGAACATCCAATGGTTTTTCCAGACCGCCACACATTTGAGGCCATGACAGTCCATCAGCAACCCCCAACTGGAGTTATGTAATTTATTTTTTTTTGCTACTGATGTACTAATTAGCAAAATTCAAGCATGGCTGATTCTAAATGGTATCAGTGAAGAAGATGGATCCAAACACACACAGAGAGTCACTCACTGCTAACGGTTGATTGGTGGCCACCTTGGTCATGCCTGATTTCAGTATGGACTCTTTCTTATCCACATAGGGCACAATGACATTCAACTTCTCCATGATCATCTCCATGATCTGCCGGGCTACAGTGCTGTCTGCTCCCAGAGCGATCCACATCTCACTGGTCCAACTGAGGGACAACACACAAACATTTCACATTCAGTCTGAGAACATGTTTGCCTTGTAAAAAAGATTACAAGCACCATAATGGGAAAACAGACTGAATAGTCCGCACCTGTCGAAAGGAAGAGGATATGAAAGGAGTGTGTTGATGACTGTCTGCAGGTGTTGTGTGGCGAGGATCAGGACAGACTGCGCGACTGCAACCTTCACCTGCTCTTCAGAGATGACCTGTAACCGAATGTGCAGTAACTCCAACATCTCTGGCACCTGAAACACAAACATGCAGAGAAATGAAGAGTGAACTGCAGAGTAGTGAGAATGTACAAAATATGCTTGCACTGCATATTGACCTTGCACTCATTAACATAACTTACAGAGGGAAAACATTTAAGGCTAGCAATTTTTTACATAACTTGTAAGTATAACTACCAGGTCTTGTAGCATTGCCCCTCTGTTTTTAAGCAGTGTGTTCAGAATGACACTAGAGGCTCTGGAGCAATTGGACTGAGAGTCCACCAAACCTTCGAACAGCACGAAGATCAGTGTGTTTAGCTGCTGCTGAGGCAGACGTTTACTGATGATCTGCCGCAAGCCAGAGAGACAAAAACTATCATCATAAATAAGCCAAGACTCATGCAATCCTAACAAGTCAGGAATGTGATAATGATGGCATAATTGGACAAACGTGATCATCGGTGCTCCAAGACTATTGTACCATTCATCATGATTATTAGGCAATTGTGTCATTTTTGGTCTATTAAGGAAGGGGCAAGTAGTAAAATCACTACACAAGGATATGCCAATGAATTTAATAGCAACACTGATTTCACAAGCAGTATGTTATTTTATTAATGGCAGATATTAGCTTTTGCTTTCTATTAGCATGATCTACCTTACAGTGCCAAAGCTAATATTAAAAGAAAACATAACGAAAATTAAATAGTCTTGAAAGCACGAAAACCTTTTCCAAAGAATTGTTTCTTAATAAATGTGTTAATGTGTTGTAGTAATTGCATGACATACAGTATTTCTTACCTTCGTGAGTTCAGAACAGGTTTTATAGAGGACTGAGGGGTCAGGGTCATTTAGTTTCTCTCTCAATGTTAATAAACTTTCAACTGACTCATCTTTGTGGTCCAGTGCAAAGCCTGAGGAGCACAGAATAGGCATGAATGAACAAAATGTTAGGGTGGTCAACTGTATTTTACTCACATAGAAAATCATAGTCGATGTCCATGGCCTAACATACAATACTTAAGCAAGAACTTGGAGCTTTACAAGTTTGATGTAAAAATCTGTGTCATGGAACTGCATTTAAAATAACTGCTATATGGTCAAGTACATGTTAAAGTCAAGCCTAATAAATGTGCTGACACAGACATAAGTAAACAGTGCGGAGTGAAGACACAAAGAAGTCCAAACATGTTGGAAAAATTGTTGAGCTAATTATGAGTAAGTACAGTCAGTCAATAAGTATTAAGAATAAATAATACAGGAACCATTGTTATAATATAGGATGTTACCTTCATAGCGCAGCTGAATATGTAAGAGTGAGTAAATGCAGTCTATGGCAGCCCTACGCACCGCAGCACTGGGGTCCGTACAGCGTGGGGCCAGACGCCCCAACAAAGCTCCAAGGTTATGGAATGTCACTAAGGTCTGCACAAAAATGTATGTTGTCGGGGAAAATACAGGCTATGAAGTCATGAGTGAGTAACAAAAACTGGCTAAACAAAATGCTCAGCATCAATAAGTCACACGAACTAAATTAATTTTAAAGCAAAATCACTACCAGTACCATCTACTGCACCACAACTTCTGATGCACTACCTTTCTTAAATATATCTATTTTTTAATAGTCTTCAATACATTTTGATAAAGCCTTATGGTTGGAATTAAAAATAAATAAATAAAAAATGACATTAATGTCCATGTTTGAGTTTATTTTACGTTTGTGACACTTTAGTACTTTTAATTAAAGTGAAATTGTTTCCCATAAACACAGTTTTCATTTCAAACTTCGGTTTGGAGCTTGTGTGAACTCCAAGAAAAGCCTCCTCGGTGATGCTCTCTCATGAATCTGGTTAAGAGGATGCCAATTGTGTGTAAAGTTTCATCAGGAATACCGTTTAAAATAGTATTTATAATATAAATAGTTCTCATTTGGTTAACACTTGTCTTGGTCACTGCATAATGTGTGATTTCACAGTGTTAATAGTAGCAGATAGTGATATAATAATAAAAATGAAGAAAACGCAAACTTTAGATAGATATGATTGCATGTCACACCTTGACACTGAGACTGTCCAGGTAGAACTGCAGCATCTCGGCTGCAGTCCTCACTGCTCTCTCACGCTCATGGTCCTGTTTGGAGCTCAACCAGCTCTCTATATTCTGGGAGGGAAATAAAGCACTCAAAAATGAGGATTTAATAAATTTAAGACTCACATAAGATAAACGTGTTTTGGTTACCTTGAACATATTCTGAATACCATCTGGACTTAAATCTCTGGCCAGAACACTGCACAGCAGTTCATGAAGGGCACTGAAGGTGTATCCATATAAGACCTGAAAAAAAGGGGCTGTTAGCTGCTGAAACACATCTGGATTCCATCATATGTCCCATTTCTTATAGTAGTGATGGCTTTTTAGAGAAAACCACTGTAACAAAATGCACACGAGTGTGGTACACTGGTCTCAGACATGTTAAAGTGATACATACTGTACTATATAATTAGATTTTGGCTTATATGATAGCTCTAGGAAACCAGATCCAGGTTAGTTATGATTATATTGGACAGTTTTGCAGATATCCATGACGATTGGTCATTTCTGAACACTTCTGAATCCTGTGTTGGTTTAACAGTTTGACTCATTTACTTTGGAAAAGGCAGGAAATGTTCTTGTAAGCATGACCATTTTCCCCAAAACCAAATATAAATCACCTGATGATGACTCTGCTTTAAAGTGAATCTTTATGAATGACATGAAAAAATAAAATCACTGTGGTTCTTCAAAACTATTTTGCTTCTGCCCATCATTCATATTTTAGAACTGTACACTTTTCAAAATAATATGCAAAGCTATGCTCAACCAGAATAACTGCACCTACCGCTAACATATGATTATTTTCTAAAAACAGTGGTGGAAATTCAAGAATGTGCATGTGTGTCAGCCAGGATTTATTCCTCACCTCTCGTTCCTTGGGGTCAAGAACCTCTTCGTCTTTCGCTTTTTCCACCATTTCTAATGTAGGAAGCCCAAATACCCCATTGATGCACGTTTTCAGCATTTCAAAATTTTCATTTTCAGCCAGTGGTGGATTCAAAGTACTGAAACATTGAGTGAAGTTTATTTTCCAAAGTTTTTGGTGTAATGTTAAAAATAAAATATAAAAACAGAAAAGTTCTATCTCCAACCTCAAAGTTAAATTGGATTTATAAAGTTCCATTTGCCAGCCAATCACCATCCAAGGTGAACAGTGGACTTTGCCAATCATACATGTTCTACACGATATGTCCAAATGTTTGTGGACACCTTCATGTTCTGGGATGGCTTTCCACTAGATTTTGGGCTATGGCTATGTGAATTTGCCCATTCAGGCACTATGGTCTTTCTAATTGCCTTAGCATTTTGATGATGAAAATTTGACAAAGTTAAAGAATAGCCCATGTTGAGCTATAAATACGGATTTCAGAACTTAAGGGTTTTATTAGCTGGAACGTCAAAATGTCTATCTCATAACATTTCTTCATATAATACGATTTATAAAATACTGAAAAATAGCAGCCTTGCAAAAAATGCTAAAGGTTATTTAAGCACATTACTACAATCATTGTGAAACGTAACAACGCTATCTGCTTGTTAAGTCATAACGTAACGAACTTCAGATAATATTTCCGGGTACAAGCTTCTACCGTACTGGCAGACGCTGTTGTATTTTCAACATGCCACAGCATAACCTGCGAAAGTGTCATCTCAGACATCTTTGGCTGAAATTTTGTCAGTTTTCAGTGTCGTCGCCCTTTTCCACACACTCCACGTCGGAACATTTTTCTCCAAACAAATCAATAAAGCTGCCACATGATATGACGGCATATGCACTTGCCAATTGGACACTAGCAGGTGTTGTACCTAACAACCGACCCTCAACATGCACCTATATTATACAATTTACCTCTCACCCTAACATTTCTAAAAGACACTGCCAGTGCTGTGTTTATATTAGCCAAACGGTACGTCTATAGCTAGACGGGGAGGCAGATCATTATATGTAAACTAGCCCAACTACATTATCCCTCCAAAACCTGGCTGGTCCATATTTAGTTTTTCATCTTCGTTTATGTCCAAAGTTATAGCTGTACGTTGTTTTTTTTTAAAGAAATACTTCATCCAGATCATGGCAGATCACCTTTAAAATGTCAACTTTTGGGATCTGAAGGAATGTTTGGACTCGGAAATGGCTTCACGTCACGTGGTGATGTCAGACTTAACAAGCGGATAGAATAACACTGGCTTTGCTGCCTTAAAGGATACTTGAGATTGGCACATGTGGTCATAACAAGGTGGCGTACTGGAGTACGCATGGCATCGACTGGCTCCGCCTTGATGAAATCCTATCGAAATAGAAAACACAAGATGTCTCTAGTTAGACTAACATTTTGAAATTGAGTGGCTCAATTTCACAGTACACTGACAGCATTTTATTAGAAATTGTTCTTTCTAAATCTTGTATACAATAAGGTGCGAGGTTATAATATACACCAGACATTTTCACGATTATACATTCCAACAAGTCATAAAACCATGTGGCTGCACTCTGTGGTACAAATCAGGCAGACTAGTATTTCTAGCATTAATTAACATTCAGCTGAGAGGTGGAACAAGCAGTTAGCGCTAGTTGTGTAGGTTCTAGCGTACTAGCATCTGGCAGTGACTTTTTACTGACAACCATTTCAAGAGTTTACTGTTTTAGTACAATCAATCAATCAATCAATCAATCAATCAATCAATCAATCAATAATCTGAAAAGCTACCAGTGACGGTAATTAAATGGATGAAGCCAGCTTGTGAAACTGAAGTCAAGGGAAAATTCAGTAGCTTTCCCAGCTCTGTATTTCAACCATATCAGACATCTTAGGAATGAGATGGAAAGAGCTGCATCCAAACTGCAGAAACTGTTATTTGCAACACAATTATTTTCACATGGTACATTTCTGCACAATGCTTTCAGCATCCACAGGTATGTATGTAGCCATATGTTTAATCTTTTTTTTCTTTCTAAATGCCAAGAAAATGCACCACACTACTAGATACCTAATAAGCTGGCAAACAATACTTCAATAACTTTGTGTTCTGGATTGTAACCCATTTTGTGCATCAAACTATGGGAAAACTCGCTCACTGGCGGGTCGATAGAGCAATTCTATAAGCTTCATGATCAAATGTTTCAACTGATGCTACAGAAGTCACACACCATCATTATTCCCATGAGTTCCTGCTTGCGGGTGAAGATGTATCCCTGTTTGTGAGTGCAGGTATTAATGGCTTTCGCAATCAGCCCAATACTTTGAATTAGACTCAGCTTCATGGTGAGGTCCTGTAAAGATTTCAAACACAGAGAAGGACATAAACAAAGACTTAATTACAAGGTTCATCACTTTACACACCACTCTTTAAGTAAGCCATGCTGTATTAGTATTTGAACCAAAACCACATAAGCGTGCCATAAATTAATATTTTTCATCCAGCAAGTTAACTCCAGTTTCATCTTAACACACCCAATGTTTAGCTAAAGAAAAGTCTGAAAATAGACACTTTGGATTCAAATAGACTCATAACTTGGGAGCACTTCCATTTTTGAACAAAGCAATTTTAGCTGTACAGATCATTCTGAATTTGAGGTACTAATATACAATCAACTAGATATAGAGGCAGAAAGAACAAATCAGAACCCTCAACCTCAACATTGTTAGTGGAAAGACAGATTAAGTAGGTTGTTTTACGAAAAGTTTGAGGAACCATAGAAGTCCACAGAACCATCAGTGTGAGGATTTAGTAACAGAAAGTATTCAGTGGGTTAGTTGACAGAGATTCATTCTTAAGCCTTCTGAACTTCTCAAAGCCACAGAACTATGTTTACCGTGGCACCAAGAGGAGATCTACAGATAATTCAGCACCTCATCTCCTCTAAATAAACATCTAAAAGGTCTCGAGGTTTAAAATTTCTCTTTTCTGAAGAGCCTCATTTACAAAGACACAATCAAAATGTTTATTTCTCTCTCTCGTTTCTTTTTTGAGAAGTTCAGAAGTTCATGTTCAATGAATTTTCATTAAAGGCCTTGAGAGTATAGACAAAAGGTATTCTGTACAGGTCAGAGAAAGAAAGAGGCTCCTTATGGTACCTTTGTCTCTACTTTAATTCCAAGAACCTGTGCAACATAAAAGTAATGTTGGAGTTTAATTTACAACACAGTACATCAGGATACCACACCACATCCCCCCCCCCCCCACACACACACATCTAGATATCCACTCTACTTTTAATATGACAATAATCTCCATATAAACCAAGATTTTAAAAATGCTAGTTTAATTTTTTACTGTAACACTAGAAACTCTTGAGGAAAACATTCATTATTCTAATTTCTTTGGCTGTTGTAAATTCACATACCACATCTATAGACAGATAATTACTAAGAGCACTCGTAAGAGTAAGAAAGAAAAAAAAAATCATAAACACCTGGTCTAAAATGAAAGAATGGAAAAACCATTCTCCAGGTCTTCGAATAGTCAAATATTAATAAACGAAATAACTTGAATTATCCAAATGTGTGCAGAACTGATTTTAATAACAAAATCTGGTTAGCAGAGCAGTCGGAGCTTGCAGCTACAACACAATCTCTATGCCACGTACAAAACAACTTGTCATGTAAACGATTTCTTCAGAATAAGTTCACTGATTTTTTTTAAGGGACTGGCTGAGATCACTGTAGTGAGTCTAAGCATAATGACTACTACAAATTTCAAATCAAACCAATCAAATCAGGAATGAAGTGCACCATTGCTTTTTGTAACTTTTTGAAACGGTTTAGCCTTGCATAATTTCGAATTGGGCCTTTAAGAGGACTACCTCAGTCAGGATCTCACTGACATTAGGTCATTCAGGGTGAGTGCCAAGCTAAGCATGGCTGCTTCTCCAGCAGACACTGGTTTTCAACTACAATACGAAACCACAGAAGTTTTTTGTTCCATTTAGGAAAGAATTACGACTCTGAGGTGTATAGTGGTACCTTTTTTTTTCCCCTCAACCAATCTTTTTTTAAACAGTGTCTAATGGAAGTTTTGAATCAAACAATGTTGAAATAAAAATATAAAGCAAATCTTCACGTAATTTTACACCTTGTTTGAGCCCTTTGACCAACATAACAAACCTTATTACATAGAATATATTTATGAGTTTTAAAGAGTTTATTTATAATTCCTTTATGTAATGTGTTAGATAAAGTGTTGGGCAGGAGATATTATTGAGTAATTAAAGTGCCTGTGCATGCAAGAGTTTGAATTTCAGCCAATGAGACAAGCTTTTTAATGCTAAATGATAAAAAGAACCATTCCAACATAATGTGTAGCTCCTGTTAAATCTACCTTGGTGTTAAATAGCTTGGTGATGTTGCGGAGTATGTCGTTGTCAACACGAATGAGAAGCTGGTCCTCTGGAGCATTCAGGGCCACATAGCCATAACACAAAATCAAAGTGCTCTTCATCTTCTCTATATCCACATCGCTCTTATCCTGCTTGACAAGACATCCATAAAATACAACATTAGCAGTAATGAGAACAGTAATAATAATAACCACACATGTCTGTGAGGCCTTTATTGATTTGTTTGAAACATTTTGGTTTCCTTTCACCAGAGAAGCCAGTAGAACTTACTTTGAGCAAGCTGAATATCCCAGAGGATTTCTTGAAGGCATCAGATTTCCCAAACTCGTCAAGCTTGGCCAGAGTGCCATCCAAATGACTGCTGGCACAAAGCCCCACAGCCATCGCTACTCCCTGGGAAACCAAATCACTCCCAGTTATTCTCATTATTACATATTAGTAGATTTTAAATGGTTGTTTAAGTATCCAGTTTCCAAGCAGTGGTTCCAGTGCAATCATCAGTATGTACCATTCTGCAATTAGGAACCACTGGGCTGCATTCTCTGATCAAATCTCTGCAATAAAACCATACTGCTGACCAGCCCTGAGCTTAGCCATGACCTCCCTTTGCAAATTAGCAGTGAGCTTTGAATACATTCTTGTCACAAGACCACATTTCTCTGAGCAGTCCTGATAGAATGAAACAAACAGTGAAACCATGTGCCTTTAATTGGATGCTCAAACAGGAAACTGCACTAAAGGTCACGTCAAACAAGTGAGCAGACGAGCCTATGACTGAGATTACAGCATCTGGAGTGCTTAAGACGATAAATGAGATCCCGGACAGATGCTGGCAGATAAAAGAGGTGAAAGCAAACAGAGCAGTGTGTGTAATGTGTTTTCTTTGCCGTACCGCTCTCTCGGTGGCGTCGTTATGGCGGGTGCTGATCAGAATCTCCTGGAGCTGTTTTCTCACCAGCTCCTTATTGGAGGACTGCTGGAGAGCCACACCGATACACTTATACAGGAAGCTCTAGAGAGGGCATTGAGCGTATCACATTAAATGAGCCGAGAGACTGCTGGAAACAACGTGTAAATATTTTTAAGAGCGCACTCCAGAACTGACTTTGTACAATCCATTCATAATACATAAATTTCAACATACTGCCAGAATTGAGGAGTTTTACTTTACTAATACAGACCTTCTCCTCTAAAGAATGGTTGTAGGTTGGGAGATATCGAGTTGCCTCAACCACCAGCTGACAGCTCCACTGGCCATCATTAACGGCTACCAGAGTTTTAGACAGGAACTTTCCCCCAAGAGGGCAACATAACCATCAAAATATACCACAAGATCGGCACGTCAACAAGAAGCAAACTAAGGCAAAACGGTATAATTTCTAAACACACTGTATAGATTTACTAAGGCTACTTACCAAAAGGAGGCTGTCTTCCCATTTCTTTTTGTCAAATGCTTCTGGTGTGGATTCTGATGATGAAAGTATGATTGGTTTTGTGAAAGAGAACGGTTCATTACAGCTGGAGTAGCAAAAAAACTGCCTTACATCCAGTATCAAAAAAGAATGTGATTTAAACCATATAATTTTACAAGAATGTTAGGAAATGTAAAATTTTCCTCATTAAAATGACAAAGGTTCTCTTGTAAGAGATGTCACACAGGAGGATCACACACAAATCCATTTGCCTTTGGAGAAATGAGTGTTTTTAGCTAAGGCTTCACTTTAACAGACAGTAAATTTACAGGTCCTTAGTGTATAATTGATGTTACGTGAGTGTTTCATTGTGAATAGGCCTAAATCATTCAGTGTGTCTAATTTAAAAAAAATGCATTAGAGCAAGTGTACTTCAAATCAAACTGTACTAAACTGGAGGAGAAGATTTGTTAACTAATTATTTGCATGGTCTCTTACCGACACCTTCAGACACAGCCTAAGTGAAACTTGAACACTGACCTTCCAGGTAGCTAAGGAGTCTTGGGATCTCGCTGTCCCATAGTGCTTCTACTTTAGGGTTAATGTTGGGACTGATGGCATTCAGAAGACTCAGAGAGGGTGAACCATGACCTCGATACGAGAATGGGAAATAGGCATTCACCTAGGAAACATTTTAACAATGGTCACAGACATGCAATAAAACCATGAGTATAAATAACCTTTTTTATAATGAAGGCACATTCATGTTTCACATACTGTAAGTATAGACAGTGTAGATCATTAATGCTGAAGTGACAGAAGTCTTAAAAACACTGAACATAAAAGTCTGCTGCCTTTATCTGCCGAATTCCATACTTCATTATTTAAACTCTGGACAAAAACTAAAGCACAGGAACAGTCAGCGATAGAATTTTTGGCACCCTTGGTCAATATGGGTAAAAATGTTATGGAAGAAATATCTTTGTGGTTAATTAGCTCACACTCAAACAGAAAATATGAAAGAAATCTTTAATTGAAGTGAATTTATTCTAAGGAATTTCTTTCAAGGGATTGGGACAGCCAGGAGAAAAGTATGATTCTGTGGTTAGTGATTTGGATTGCTGTCCTGCTGGAAGATCAAACCACAACTCAATTGTAGCTTCTTGTCAGAGGCAGCCAGGTTTTCATGGTACTTCATAGAGTCCATTATGTCATGTATCCTAACAAGTTTCTGTGCCTTTGGAGGAAAGAAATGGGTTCCATGTTCATTTTTGACTCATTACATTTGTGTATTTTCCATTCCATGCTGATAAATTACTAAGGAGATTTGGCCAGGTACCAACTCATATTTATATCCTAAATCAAATACAAGGTCGTGGATGATCATTATTAGGCTTCTTATTCTTGCCAGTATGAAACAGCCTCTAGCAGACCACAGCAATAATGTTTCAATAAGCTTTTCAATAATTGTTGGGTAATGTACACTCAATGAGCACTTTATTAGGAACACTATACTAATACTGGATAGGGCCTCAGTTGGCTCTCAAAACAGCCTCAGTTCTTCATGGCATGGATTCCAAATTGAATCCCCATGTTGGATTCTGGTCCACTTTGAGATGATTACATCACACAATTCCTGCAGGTTTGTCAGGTGCACTTTCATGCTGTGAATCTCCCGTTCTAACACATTAAATGTGTTCTATTGGATTCATATGCAGTGACTGGGAAGGCCACAGAAGAACACTGAACTTGTTCATGTTCATGAAACCAGGTTGAGATGAATTTTCCTTTGTGACATGGGCATTATCATGCTGAAAGTAGGGAAGCATTTCTTTAATTCCTTAGAACAAAATAACTTTTTTATATCAATTAAAGGTTTGATTTATGTCATATTTTCAGTCGGAGTTTAAATGAATTAATAACTCTGACATTTGTTTATAACAATCATTATCAATGGTACAAATAATTCTGGTGATGACTGTACATTCACTTACCAAAAGCCTTATCATTAGTATATATGGAGAGGGAAGATTGGAACCTACGGAGACAAAATGGAAAGAAAAAAAAAAAAATGAAAGAAATACAAAAGCAAGTTAGAAAAAGGGTGGACAAGGGTCAGCCATGTGCACAGTCACTGGATACAAAAGAATTACAATTAACAAGTAAATGATCAGTAAGTGGAGAGCTCAGTTTAATCTTTGTTGCTGTGAGAAACAATTATCCGCCCTCCCAGAACTCCAGACCTATATTCACATGCCAAATACGGCTTTTGGTTTTGACTAATTAGAACCAGACAGTACTGGCTAGCCAAACAACTGTTAATAAAACAAAATGTCTAAGTGAAATGTTGCTTCCAAAAAGAAGTGGAAAAAAGCAAGCAGCACCTGGCCAGAGCTGTGAGCGTCTGTGGAGCCAGAGTGTGTGTTTACGTGATGGCCTGGTTTAACCGGCACAGGATAGCTTAGCCAGTGGAAAAGCCCTCTGCACTTAAAAATGTCTGGAGCTGCATTCATCGATGACATCATGATTGGGTTTATGTGCATGCATTTGATGACGTGTGTGTGTGTGTATACATATATCGAAGTGTGTATTATGAACTACACATTTCATATATGGTGCTCACCTGGCTCATTGAAGTTGATGATGAAATTGGGTTCTTGGGCTGATCGCTTCTTATTGGCCAGCAGGATAAGGCTCTTGCAGAGAGGTGTGGTAGCGTTGAAGTACTGACTCGGGGTCAGGTAGCACAGCAACATCGGCCACAACACCTAAAGCACACAAACGGACTTGTCAGTATAGCTTACACACAGCACAAAATGTCCTGCCCAGCAGCAGTAGATTATTTTTTTCTAACTTCACTGATGGAGTACAAACATCAGATTTAATTGACAAGCCAGGTTACTAATCAAGAAGAACCCATAGCATCTATCTATGTAGGCCTATATAAAGAACCTCAAAACAAAGTCACTAAAAATAGCCCTCTCTGTCTCCACACTTTATAAAACTCTGACTGCCAGCGTGATGACGAAGCTCTGTCATCAGTCCTCTGTTAATGTTGGGAGCTGTACAGGAAAAGAACTGACCTCTTCCAGAGCAAACACACACACACACACACACACTGCTATTATGGGTTGGTACTGCTGATGCTAGATGAAAGTACAATTTACGGTTCATGACGTTCCTTCCTTGTGGTGTCATACAGATCATTTATTTTGTGTGCTGACTAACCTTGCTACAATGCTAGTCTCGCTATACAGAAAATCGCAATAATACAGGTTGTATTGAATTATTCAACCTTAGCTGCCATGTTCACTGTAATCTAGGGATGCACCAAATGTTCGGCAATAAATGAAAAGACCGATAAGTGAATGTTACCGAACAATTAAGTTTTTGATGATGCAATCAAATAGCAACCAGCGTAGAGCGAGAGGCGCTCACACTGTATGAACGCAGTATGGAAGCGTTTTAAAGTGTCCGAGAAAGATGCAAAAATGGCCGTTTGTAGACACTGTTCTGCTGAATTGAATAGAGGGGACTGCATCTACAAAAACTTACAGCACTACAAGTTTAAGACACCCTGAACAGCATGCAGAGTACGATAAAGATACGGTGACAGCAGCAGCAGCAAACTTCTGGCTATATGACAGTGTGTGCATTTTTCTCCACAACTCTCACATCAGTCAGTCGGCCCACGGTGGTGGTGAAGAGATGGAGCGTGTTATCACACATGCTTCTCAGTGCCTCATTGGTCACCTCCTCAGGATCTAAGGGACGTTGTCCCCGCTGCAATACAATCAAACATCATTAGTATTTCCACAGAATAACAATATAGATATCAAGCAGTTTAGCGCAGTCTAAAGACTATTCATAACGTAGCCTCTCTAATGGTTTCATATAGAATGCATGAACTACAGAATTTTCCATTTCATTGCATTATACTCCAAGTAACACAGATGGAAATTCTCAGTATACTGTACAGATTTACTAGTATTAATATTATACATCAGGATAGATGGCTCTTATTATTTTCAATAAGTTTGATGTCATGCTGGAAAATACTTCTGGTATTAACTGCTTGAATAACTCAGTAATCAGTGGTTCTTGAGATGTCAAAAGACATCCATTTTGTAATTTGTATCATTTACCCAACACATTCCATTCATCGTTGAGTGACCAGGCTACATGAGCGGGTCCAAAGTGAAAACAGCGATCTTAAAAGAGCTACGAACATGGTAAGTGTCAGACAGAGCGCAGTGCTGAATAATGAAGCGCACAAGTATGTCTCCACCCTCCAGCTCCAGAAAGCCATGGTGAGCCATTGCACTGATGACCTGCACAACGCTCTTCTTTACCTGCACAGATAAACAGATAAGTCAACCACAAAAACATCTAGATGCTACAGTACACTGTATAAAACATGCGCAGTTAGATTTTTTTTTTTTGTTTCAAAATTTTAAAGACAAAAAAAAAATCGTTCCCCTCAAAATTATGTACAGACGCATAGTGCACATCACGTAAATGTATTTATTTATTTATACTTAAGAGAGTATATACACGCACACACACTTTATTAGGAACAACTGTACACCTAAAATCATGCAGAATGGGGTGGGGGGGGTAATATTGATCCCAGTGATCTTGAAAATGGCATGACTGTTTTTGCCATATGGGCTGGTTTGATTATTTCTAGAACTGTTGATCTCCTGGGATTTTCACACACAACTGTCTCAGAACAGTGCAATAAAGAAAAAACCTAATTGAGTGGAAGTTCTGTAGACAGAAACGCCTTGTTGATGAGCAAGGTCAATGTTGACTGGCAGAAAAAAAAAATGGCCAGACTGACAAACTGACAGAAAGGCTACAGTAACTCACATAACCACTCTACAATTGTGGTGAGCAGAAAACATCTCAGAATGCACAACACGTCAAACCTTGAGGTGGATGGGCTACAACGGCAGAAGAGCATTTCGGGTTTCACTTCTGTCAGCCAAGAACAGAAAGCTAAACTGCAGTGGGCACAGGCTCACCAAAACTGGACAGATGAAGACCCGAAAAATGTAGCCTGGTCTGATGAAATTCGATTTATGCTTAGACACACAGATGGTAGGGTCAGAATTTTGCAGCAACAGCATGAATCCATGTAGCAACCTGCCTTGTGTCAACAGTCCAGGCTGGTGGAGGTGGTGTAATGGTGTGGGGAATGCTTTCTTGGCACACTCTGGGCCTGTTAATACCCATCAAAACATGTGCATCCCTTCATGGCCACAATTTACCATCTTCTAATGGCTACTTCCAGCATGATAATGCACCCTGTCACAAAGCAAAAGTCGTCTGAAACTGGTTTCATGAACATGACAATGAGTTCCATTTTCTTCAGTGGTCTTCGCAGTCACCACATCTGAATCCAATAGAACAGCTTCGTGATGTGGTACAACAGGAGATTCACAGCATGGAAGTGCACCTGAAAAACTTGCAGGAATTGCGTGGTGCAATCATGTCAACATGGACTCTCAAAGGACCATTTCCAACATCTTATGCAATCCAATTCATCATGGCATGAGGCCATTTTGAGAGCAATAGCCCTACCCAGTATTAGTTTAGTGCTCCTAATAAAGTGCTCAGTGAGTGTACATTACCCACCAATTATTGAAAACTCACCTTATTGCTGTGGTCTGCTAGAGGCTGTCTCATACTGGCAAGAATAAGAAGCTTCTTGTTTTCCATTATGGAAGCTACAAGAAATAAAGCAATATAATATATTATCTTAGTAAAGCCAATCAAAGGATATTAAAGAAATGTTTGTGCACATAGTTTCAATTTGATAGATTACTGAAATAATAATAAAAATATTTCTAATTTTCTTAACTTGAATAGGAACAACTTGGAAACATTTTTCCACACATGATACATCAGATAACACTGACTTGTTGAATCAGGAGCCTCTTAAATCTGTCACTTAAGTGTAATGTGTGATGATGACAGAGTCTCACTTGTGGAGTTGATGAGGTGTCTGAGTACAGCGAGGGAGCCCATTCTGTTTCTCTCATTATTGTTTTCCAGCCTCTGCAGGACAAACACCATCAGTCGGTCTGGGAATGTGTTGGCTGTGTCAAAGAGAGACAAAAGCAGTAAATATCAAACTAGGACTAGGACGTATAGTACTGTATTATGATCCGCAAAAACAACAACGTATAGAGATATTTCCTTGCTTTGAGTGTGCTTTCAAGCAAAATGACAGTGACGGTAACAACTCCTCACTCAGAAAAACAATTTTACATTTTATACAGTTAGAAAACAAGCCTAACAATTTAACATGGCAGCAAAATGAACAGTTAATTACAGTGATATGATTTTGACTTCTGTGGAGAAACATCTTAATAAGAAGTAAGATGCCAACTTCATTTTTGGACCACACCCATCCTTCAAAAATCACTTTAAAGATTCACTTTAATAGCTAACCTTACATTAATCAAAAAGAATAACGGCCAATGAATGTTCTGCTTGTACATTTAAAGTCCATTTGGCTCACATAATACGCTGCAGATTCAAATAAATATCTAGGAATTACATAGTCACAGAAAAATCTCTATAAAAGCGCTAGGAAAGTCTTGTCAATACAGCAAACATCTACTTATGAAATGTGATTTCAGCAATGCAAGGAGCTTGAACTTAATCCCCCTTTTCCCAACCAATGCATTACTGCAGCAGTCACCTGACTGAACATTCCCTATTCAATACCGTTCACATTTTAGTCCCCAATGAACTGAACCTAACTTTGTCCTAACGGTAAACTGCCCATAAGGGGAATTAACCATCTATAAGGGGAAGTTAGAAATCACTCGCTCACAGGGTTTATCTGCTGGAGACGTCAATGCTTCACTAAAATCCACTGACTGAGAATCAAATTGAGGAGCAGTACTTGAAAATAAGAATAAAAAACCCTACCAAGGATGGTGAAGCATCGCAGAACTTCATTGTGGTTTTTCACGGTTGGAGGATTATTATAGTCCACAGGTGAACACACCTGAAAGAACACATATGGGTACAAAATTGGACAAATATTTGTTGCCAAGCACAAAATAAATTTCTTTTCTAGTTTTAAATGAGGTGGGACAGTGTGCTTTAACCTGAAATAGGAAGTCTCATTATTTAAGAAAAAAAAAGAAGTATTACAGACATGACACTAATCTTTTTTTTTTTTAGCTTTGGCAGGTTTGCACATGTGAGCTGGGTGGTAATTTAAACAAACCAAGCCTGTTCAAAACTTGTTCTGTTGAAACAGCATAGTAGAGAACACTACTTGCAAAACAGTTGTAGTTAGGCACAGCCCATGTGTGTCTTGCACAAGTGTGTGTGTGCGAGAGAGAGAGAGAGAGAGAGAGAGAGAGAGAGAGAGAGAGTGATAGAAAATGTCAAATTAAAAAGAACATCCACAACCTGTTGGTGCAGAGCAACTACAAGGTTATCCGTCTGAGTCTCAAGCACCCTGCTGCCCATGTTTACAGAGGCCTCCAAAACCTGACAAAGGCTCTAAACCACACACACACAATAAAATATGTACACAAAAATCACACACTTACATCATAAAGGTTATATTATTTAATATTTTAATGGTTCAACTTATTATTCACCAATGATGCAATGAAAGGAATGCATCAAAAGTAAAACCTGCCAAGACTGTAAATAAAGTGCTGACACAACGTTAGTGTACTCGAGCTTCAGTGAGTCAGGACACAGTAAAGTCATGAAGAGCTGCACCTTGCTGATGATGTAGTGCTCAGGGTTTTTCTTGTACAAGCCAAGTATTGCAGGAAAGAGTTTGGGAAGTTGCTCCTCTAACTTGTCATGGGCCATCAAGTGACTCATCAACCCCAGAGCCTCAGCTACAGTCAGACGCAACTGCAAGGTAAGCACGCATGCATGCACACACACACACACACACACACACACACACACACACACACACACACACACACACACACACACA
>JAOUWY010000071.1:27706116-27718457 GCA_025728095.1 Prietella phreatophila
AAAAAAAAAAAAAAAAAAAAAAAAAAAAAAAAAAAAAAAAAAAAAAAAAAAAGAAGAAGAATATCAAATAAAAGCTATCAAGAAAAAAAAATACAAAATGAACCAAGAAAGGAAGATTAGGATAAATCATGATTTTTCTTTCTTTTTTTTCTTTTTTGTTGTTTCCTGATAGGTGATACACCTTCTCCTAGCTACAATAACTGGCCAGATTAACTACACTCTCAGCTCTTCAGATTTACTTGCCTCCTATATCTTAATTTTTTCACTTGGTAATGGGCAACTATGACATTTGTTTGCGTACAGATATTTGACTTTTCATATGATAATAGGAGCAGATGATTCAATCCAGAGCCATGAATATTTAAAACACTTCTTAAATCTGTTCATGTTTCCATCAGAAAAAAACATGTCTACCAAATAAGTTGCATACTGTTACTTTAATGAAATATAAATGGCAAAGTAAAAAAAAAAAGTAAAACTACACTGTAGAGCTACATTGCGTTGTGTCAGATAATCTATCTGGTGCTCTGAACAGGCAGACGCTTTTATCCAAAGCGACTTACAACAAGCAAAGCGATACTAATTCATAATTACATAAAATGATTTTGGAGACCGGAGTGGTGACCTCGCAACTCCAGGGTTGGGGATTCGAATCCTGTCTTTTCCCTGTGTGAGTTTGCATGTTCTCCCTGTGCTTTGTGGGTTTCCTTCAGGTACTCCAGTTTCCTCCCCTAGTCCAAAGACTTGCGTTGTAGGCTGATTAAGGACAATTTGGAAATGCCAATGTGTGAATGGATGTATGAATGTGCCCTACGATGGGTTGGCACCCTGTCCAGGGTGTCCCCTTCCTTGTGCCCCAAGTTACCCTGGGATAGGCTCCTGTGTGTCCTTGTGTAGGATAAGCTTTATGGTGCTAGGATTCATTATAGAAGCTTCACCTTCTCTATTGCTTGTGTTGACACTCTGACACTTTGTCAGAGGCATAAATTAAAGCTTAACTGTAAGGGCTGAGACAAAAGCATTCCAGCTTCTTTATTAAACAAAGGTGAAGTCAGCAGCCAAACCATTTTCATACAGAAATTCAACAATGCATATACTATGACCTGGCTTGTGTTTGCACATGTGTAACTGTGAAGGATTGGCAACCATAAAAGGCAGTCAGTTAGCAATGTTTTCAGTGTGAATTTTCAACTGGAAAGTCATTTTTAAAAAACACAAGTAAAACTGAAACTAAATAATTATGCCCCATAAAATGTAGTCACTCAGACAGTGAGTCAGTGGAAGCTTACGCTCACTTGAATCTTTTTAATGGCATGACAAATTGTTCGCTCCAGCACAAACCTCAACCACATTTAACAAAACACGTTTTTAGTTGGAGTAATAAAAAGCTACTGCTGAGGTGATGGGAACAGGGAAAACAGGGGCCACATACCACAAGTTCTGTATGTGGATACATTAAAATATTTTCATAACAAAGTCTAACGCACATGGATGAAATATCTGACCCCAGATCAGTGTCTAACCTGCAGATACAGGCTTGTGTCTGTTTGTACAGCTGAATGAGTTGAGATGTTCAGCACACAAACACCTTATCCCTGTGGACCTGCACACGACTGTCTGACCTACAGCTGATATCTAATGGGAATTGTTTTTTATTTTTATTTTTTTATTTTTATATAAACACATGCCTTGGGTGGGATCTCTAAAAGTATCAGGTCACAAAGTTGATTACATTTCTAATGTTTGAAAATAAAGCATGGAGCTGGGTATTGATCGTAAGAGATGGAGGATTATTTCCTACCATCTCTGGTGGAAACCAGAGTATTGTGAATGTTGAGTGAAGGTTCACTCTCTCAGAGGAGTTCACTCTCTGGACGAGTTAAACCCAAGCGTGTGTGTGTGTGTGTGTGTGTGTGTGTGTGTGTGTGTGTGTTCATTTATTTGTCACACATCTGAAAATTTATGGTTCTAAAACCTACATGATCTCAGTCCAAGAAATGATAAGTCATAATGCCAGACTGAACATATGACTATAAAGCTGCCTGTAATGTCTCATGTTGTGATTTCCAATTGGAATTTGTCTTGCAAGAAAACATGAGATCAGAACGTGATGTCATACTGAACAACACATGAGCTCCCCATTACACACACTCTCTCTCTCTCTCTCTCTCTCTCTCTCTCTCTCTCAGTATGGAAAATGATAGTTAATCTAGGTAGTCAAATATAAAAAAAAAAAACAGTTAGGCCTGTTACGATAATTACTTTATCGGCTTACATGATATATGGACATGGCTTTGATAATTTTTGCTGACCGCGATAATGCCTATGTGTGTTTGTTTACATGAGAATGAAATCAGGTTTGGTGAGTGGAGATGGATATTTTCATGAATGAAAATAATTAAAAAGAGCACAGGCAGAAACCAGGTGATCAGTGAACAGCACAAGCAGGGATAATCCAAAATGCACAAATGAGAAAACAAAACTAGATCAATAACTTGGAGAATAACTATTTGGAAAAAATAAAACGCCAAAACACTGAACAGTACACAGAGACATGAGGGTTTAAATATACAAGCTAATTAAAGGTGAACTGAAAAACAGGTGCGCCACATGAGGTAGACAACCAACAGCAGGACATGGGTGTAGACAAGACATGATTCAAAACAAAAACACGTATCCCTTGCAAGGGGGAAATTCCTTACACCCCAACATTTTAGACATTTGTGCTGCTTTTGTGCTCTCATCTGCTTTTGCTGTCACATTAAACTTTGGCCATCGAATTTAAGATAAAAATGGACATTTGTATGCAAAAACTGTGCATTAAAATTTAAGATGTGCAGCAAGCACTAGCTCCGATTTAGATTAAAACATACTGTTGAAAAAATTACACGCAATATATTAACAATGCAGTACCAATGTTGTTTGATGAATAAAAATCTAGAAAGAATAGTTCTACTGTTTCAGATAATCCAGTCATAGTCAATAATGTCAGGGATCGAGCCGCTTAAGCTGCGTGAGCTGAAGCTGAACAGTGAATGAACACCGGTAAACTGAAGCGCTTTACTAGCGGGTTAATTAACTCACACAAACGCATCCTATACACATGAGATTAATCAAATATATATAAACACAGCATAAACCTAATATTACTACTTGCTCGAACTTGAACTCAAGTAAGGTGCTAGATAGGATGGTAAGTCATGTCGTGAATGTGCTCTTAAAACACAATGAATAACTAAAGCAGAAGGAATTCTCAATATTGTATTAGTGTTCTCATTGTAATGTTATTATTTCAGGAGATCATGTTTTCACAACAAGCGCAGTTTTCACATCTTTTTGTTAACACATGCTTAAGTTAATATATAAAATGTATGAATATTTAGGTTAATTTTTGCATTTTATTGTCAACTTAAAATGCCATTGACTAATATTCACTGCCATTTTAGTAAAATGGACTAAAATTCATAAATATGACGACGAAATATTGACAAAATTGAAAGACTATTTTCATAAGAAGTCAAAACTATACTATTATCATTATATCAGTGGAATAAAATGGTCTTAAAATGACTATCATTCATCACAGTGATTTCTGGGACAATAAATCATTCAATAAAATGAGTTATTGTGACAGGTCAGTATCACCTTTTGAATAAAGGAAATCAGACAGTTGTATTATGATTTGAAATCATATTTAGTGTTTAGTACAGCAACAAATGCTGAACCTTAAATTGTGTGTCTAATACATGCAACTTCATGCAACCACTATAAAAAGCACATGCTTATAAAATATTAAACCTTGTCTGTTGTTTTAGTTGCTGCTTTTAGCACCATTATCCATTTTTATAAAAGATTGTCAATACATCAGTAAATTCTATGATTTAGGATTGAGATTCTCTGGTGGACTAGTGGCTAGCAGGCGGCGCTCTCATTACGGCCAGCAGCCAGGGTTTGATTTCCGGTCAGGGATCCAACCCCAGCCACTGGAGGGTTGCACGAGCCAGTGCACTTTCAGTGCCGGTCCCAAGACTGGAAAATGGGGAGGGTTGCGTCAGGAAGGACATTCGGTGTAAAACATGTGCCAGAATCGATATGCAAATAGCTGATCCGCTGTAGCAACCCCGACATGGGAGCAGCAGAAAGAGGGGGGAAAAGATTGCGAATAGTACAATTTTCAGGTACAAATTCCATGATCATAAAAAAGGAATAATACATGATGGGAAGTATTGGTATAGGAAAACAGTCAATGATGATTGTTCTATTCTTCTTCACATTCTTACCAATGCTTATTTTTACTAAAGAATCATGCATTGTATTCACTTATTGTTATATTTCATGTTGTGGAACGGCCACAAAACCAAGTTGTTCCTCTTGTCTTGCATTATAACAGTTATAAACATTTGTTCCCTCATCAGCTTCTCTTTTTTCTTTCTCTTATATATAATTATATATAAATAAATACAACAACAAAAATGTGGCTTGTCATGTTATAAAGAAACTATAAAGCCTTAAAGTCTTGAAGGTGTTACAGCTTTACCTCTGACTAATACAAAGTACCGACACGGGTTTTGATATTCAGTAAAGTAACACACATATGCACAGATTTTGTAAACGTATACTTGTATATATATTTTGTTGTAAAACATTTCAGATATATTTAGTGGCATGTAAATAATATATTTATAACGTTAACTGATTTTTTCCCCCCATTAAGATAGAACATTGGAATTCCAAAGTCTTGGCTTTTTGTCCTATTTTATGTGTAAATTATGACATTCAGGTCCATAGGTCCATAGCTGACTTCTACATCCGACATGTGGAAGTACATTTGACTGGGCACATTGACTGATTATGTGGCAATGAGAATCATGGTTAGAGCTCAAATAAACATTTGTGGAGTTTTTCACCACGTTCCCATATACAAGCCCCTTGCACAGTCATTTTTCCTCTTTAGTTTGACCGGAATCACTTCAAGTGTAAAGGTACATGCTGGACAAATCGCATGATATTCAATATGCTACTGTTGAACAATGGAGTATGCAATCATGGATGGATTACAGCTGCTGTGGGGAGCCCTGTGGGCTTTTTGGTGCCTGATGTTTGACTGCACTTACTAACTGGAGCTGTGTTTACCATGTAGCAACCAGAGACTATTATATAGGGACTATAGCAAAATGATATTAACTATCCATTTAGTACTCCAAACATCCACATCTGCATCTGTATCCAGATTTAAACCCGAAGTAGGCATGGCCTAAACCGGAAGGGGTATTTTTAGTTTTTGTATTAAATGTGAATCCTACCACTATGCCTCTAGAAACATTGGCGGGAAACAGCACTGTTAATATGGTCTGTGACTTCTGGTTCTGATAGTTTGTCAATCTCAGCTACCTCACTCGAGTTCATAATTAGGCTCAACTAGAGATGTCTTTGAGATTGTTTTTTCAATCCTGATTACGTGGTTATTATTTGTATTTGTACCTATCCATGATTTTTCTAACCAATTAGTTTGTTCCATTTTCCAAAATAATGTTTAACCCTCTTTTCTAATGTAAACCTCCTCGACCCTAACCAGGCACTTACTAATAGTGTTGGCCAAAAAAAAGTAATCCACTACAGATTATTAATTAGTACTTTAAAATTTTTCCTCTGGTGTTGTCACTGTTTGTAGGACTACCAAACTGAGCAAATGTAAAGTTTTCTAACTAGGCTAGTTTGGTGTTGCTACTCAAGCCTAGTGCAACTTAACATACAATAGCCAAACCGCCTACCTGCGTATTTTCGGACAGTGGGAAGAAAACTAGAGAGCCCCAAGGGAAACCCATGCAAACACGGGAATAACAGTGAAAACTCCATGCAGACAGTAACCCAAGCTCAAGCTCAAACCCTCAATCCTAGAGCTGTGAGCCAGTAAAGCTTCGGCACTTCATCACCATGTTGCCCTGGAAAAATCTATGTTTTGAGAAATTGTTTCAGCTTATACACGCAGCATGCATGGCTCCACATAAATGTCCTTTGTGCATCCATATGTTTTTCCTTGTTCTTTTAAGGTAATTATTCATTTCTGTTTAAAATCATCATTTGGTGTCAGTTGAACATAGTGAAAGAGCTTGTGTTTTCAACATGATTTACCAAATATAATCTTGCTGCACACACAAGAACCACTGGTTTTTTTTGAAGATGTTTTATGACCATTGTGACCCTATTCTTATTAACCACACTAAAATGGTTTTGTATTTGAACAGCTGTTCCCTACTACTATTTGACCTCTCCTGAGGACACTTATCACTTGCAAAATATGAGCCCACCCCTTCTTTCTCAGTTTCTAGCCAAATTTCTCAGTTAGTAAATTTGAAATATATGCAATTTTTAAAAATCTAGTCCATGAGTGATCACCCACCCTTTGGACCTATCTGATTTCACACCATTATGAAATTATTAGTATTTTTTCAGGTTTTTGGTATCACCCTGCATAACGTGTATGGGTTCCACATATCGCATTCATTCTTTGTGTTCTTAGTTACACGGACGTACATAAATATCATCACTAAGGCACTGCTATAAATTCCTTAAAAGTAGTTTAGTTTATACAATACTCACTTTCCCATGTAGTAATGAATATGGGAATTGTAACCCAATGGACTGTACGGAATGTGTGGCTTTGGTTCATTGTTTTCTGTAAGATATACGTTTCCCTCCTGGATTCACAATAATGTGTATACAGCACTGGAAAAGCAGGAGGGAGGGATTGACTTTTCTCTGTCATGAAGTGGTATTCACCAATATGTCATTCACAGGATGAGGTAAAAGCTAGTATACATGAAAGAAACTGTGTTAGCATAAATCTCATCACTTCTTCCCAAAAACTAAATGCTATATGTGGGTTTACTACAGAACTCTGAGTAAACCAGCAAGGAAATTGGGAAGACTTTTCACACGGTCTCTTATCACATGGCTCAAATCACAGATGGAGGGTTTTGTTTAATGGTCTATGCTATGAAAAACAGTCAGTTTAAAAGATATCTTCCATCAGGTGTTTGATGAAGTGTTTTATAAAACTGCCATAATTTACAGTGCCACAGATTTCATGAGAAGAAAAAGTCAACAAATGAGAGAATTTTATGGAAGCACTGTATACCGTAAGATTCAGAATTCTGCTTTGATGACCATGCACACCATATGATGCATATGACAGCTTGCCTTTGGAGTATTTCATCTAGCTCATAACAATACTCTAGAGCCCAATGTATTGCTAACAATAACTTGGAGCAGTAATGAAACCTCAGGGTTTGTGTTTTGAGGTAATGAACACATTTTTGCTCAATAAATGAACCTGAAATCCATGCAGTGTATTCAAAGACCTACATTTTTCAATATTAAAATTTTTGGTCCAGTTTTAATTCAAGTATTGTTTTTATTTAATTTATGCAATTCAGCATGCCATTTGGCACTATTATACTTCCATACAATTTGGACTGGAGGAGACAAATAAAGTGTGTGACCCTGTCCATCTCAAGGTACTCTTAATTCCTTTTATAACCACTGTGCATAAATGTAGGGAAGAGAACATTGTAATATTAAATCTAGAAACTTCTTCAGGTTCTTGAGTTGTTTCTATGCGGGATCTCATAGTGCATCCTGGAATAAACACTACAAAACACTACAGCAATACAACTACTGTATAAACCCCTGAGCTGTACAGCTGCACATTCATGCAGTTGTTATATGCAGCAAATCAAGCATAAAATCACAAATACAGGTCAAGAGCTTCAGTTAATGTTCACATCAAACATTAGAATGTGGAAAAAAATGTGATCCAAGTGACTTTGACTGTTGCATGGTTGTTGTGGTCTTATTCTGGCCCATAAGGACTTGGACGAAGCAAATCAAAGGATAATTCTGAAAGAATGAAACCACCGCAGGATGGTAGTAGATATCTCACCAAAATTGCAGGGGTAAATGTTCAGCATGATAGGAAAGGAAACATTTTGTGTCTATCTTTGTTTCCTAATCAGCAGGCAGATTCCATACATTAAATAAGAGGGTCAACTGGTAAGATATATGGATGTACTTAAAAATATCATTATTGCCATTGTAAATGATACATCCAGAGTTTAGCAGTGAATGCTAAAAAAAAGTGAATTAAATATCCTTTTCTAAATCACTGTGACTATATGTGGTGTCATTTAGATATTTTATGAGGGGACACTGCATACCAAATTATCTCAGTTTATGTGAGCGGGACTCACAAATTCATGATTTTATTATATTGGCCTTTTTAGCTTTGTTCATACATGAGCTACTAAAGTGGATCTCATATTCCATTAACAGTTTTGGCAGGGAGGACAGACTGTATTTTATTTCATAGTTATAGGGCTCTGCTAAACAATAAAGGTCATGGATGAGTTGTATAAAAGTCCTTTGGAAACCATTTAAAATATTTTTTTTAATGTAGTACACCATCTGTGGCCTAAGAACCCTCAAATGAAAAAGTTACATTTTATCTGGGAAAAATTGTTCATATGCTTTGAATGCAAATTCAGTAACTCCTCAACAAAAGGCAATAATGTTTTAGACCAGGGGACATGATTGTCATGAATAAAATGTGAAATGATGACAAGGTAAATGGTAAATCGAATTATTGTATGAAGATGCATTAATTAGAAGAGATCTGAATATTCTTGCGTGCCACTGTATGTGTGTTTTTTCTTCTTCTCTCAGGTTCACATTAGTAGCAAGGACATGAAGGAAGGTAGCAAGGGAGCAAAGAAAAATATAAATACAAACATGAAAAGACCCCAAACCAGTGAAATATTAGGGCAAACTATAGTGAGTAAAGGAATCAATCATTATCCAAATAGTTTACTTGTAGAGGTGGATGGATAGATAAGGTGCCAATCCTTCGACCGGTGAATGGATAGGGTGCCAATACTTGTAGCGGTGATTGGATAGATAGGGTGCCAATACTTGTAGCGTTGAGAGAGAGAGAGATGAAGTGAGGGTCTCTGTTACATTGACTAAGTGAGAGACAGATCAGAGGGGCTTCAGGCCATGTGCACGCAGGTGTGTGTGTGTGTGTGTGTGTGTTGTGTTTTGACAGTTGCAATTTGAAATCTTGAGCATTTCGAGCCAGGCTCTGAACATTCAGTCAGTGTAAGTGAATGGGAGTTTTTGGAATTTTGATCAATGGGAAAACCGTAAGTTATAAAATACCGCATGATCAGTGAACAGCTGGAAGGACTGTGCTGAGTTTGGTGGAAGAAGCTTGGAAGCTCAAGGAGTTATAACAGTCAGAAATGTGAAATGTAATTATATCAGAAATTTGGCCATTTTGAACTTCTGTAACAGGAAAACCATAATTCCAATCAGTTAGAAAAGATATAGCAATTCGATTCAAAACAGGTTGACAGTCTGTACCGAGTTTGGCGGATTTAGCTTGAAAGGAGTAGCATATAGAAATGAATTGTCTCCAAAGAATTATAAGAAGAAGAAGCAGAAAAAGAATAATACGTTTAAATAAGAAAACAGTGTGTTGGCTTTGTCAAGGTAACATAAAGAAGTGGGAGGAAAAGCTCAACATGATGCTATAACCACCATGCTTCAGTGTGTGGACGGTGTTCTCAGGGTGATTAGAACAGTGTTGGGTGTCTGCCAGATATTGTGTTTTTTGGGCCAAAATGTTCAATTCTGATAGTTTGTTTTTCCATGTTTTTATTGGCAAAGTCCAAAGAGGATTTTATATGACTCACCACGCTTCCATAAAGCACCCTTAGTTCCTCTCTCTGACGAATGCCATCCATAACTGGTCACTTACTTTTTATGGATGGCCTCCTCTCAGAGTCGCTGTTGTAGAATATTTTTCCCTTTTTTTTTTTTTTTAAATGATGGATTTATTCATGCTCCACAGGAAGTTATTTTTTTAAATAGCCAAACCCTCATTGTTATTTTCTTCCAGAAATTTTATCCAGAACTTGTTTGTTTGATAACTCCTATGTCTTCATGATGCTGTTTGTTTAGCAGTGTTATTTAAAAAACCTTGGGCTCTTCTGGAACGTGTATTTATGTTGTGATCACATGACACTTGAATTGCATACAGGGGGACTCCATTCAAATAATCAAGTGATTTCTGATGACAACTGGTTGCACCAGAACTAATTTAGGGATGTCATTGCATCCCAAGTGTAAATATTTATACAATCACAACAACCACATCAATATTATCATCTATTTTGCATATATATATATATATATATATATCTCCATCCCAATTAAATCCAATTGCGTTCCAGGTTGCTACACTACAAAATGTGGGAACATTCAAGGGGGTAAAATAGTTATGCAAGGCAATGTAGGTTTTGTAACCAGTAAGTAAATAAGACCATTATTGATGATGCTAAAAACATGCACGTGAGGTTTGCCAGACAAGCACCATATCAAGTGGGTAGAAAAAGACCATATCGAGTTTTGAGGCAGGGGAAAAGGTTAAATAAATTTTCAAAACCCCAAAGCATTATCATATGCCATAATACATTGTTGACACAACCCATGTAGAACTCAGTAAATGATGGATTTGCCATGAACAGAAGAATGGCTTCCAGACTCACTCATGGTTTTCTGTCTACTTATGTTTCCATTGGCAAGACTCTGTATGAACATCTTACTTTTCACAAGGAGCCTCATTGTCCATGCATGTGTGGTTGCACTTTATGAGCACTGTAGACAAAAGAGGCAGTAGCACATTTCATGTGCTGGCGTGGCCCCCATCTCCTCCAGCTTCACGGTGTACAAAACTAGGCATCTCTACACTCACATACCAGATGCACTGAGGCTTGGAGACCACTTAGTTCATGACTCCTTAGTGAAACTGATTGTAGGAAATGAACACCAATCACTCAGTCATTGTGTTGCTCTTTTCACTTGAACGGGAATGAATTTTTCTCTCTCTACAGTGGTATAATATACATTGGTTTTGGTAGTGGAATAATATGGTATAATATACCATATATGGTATAATAAGAACCGAATTCAATAGCTAAAGTTGTGGACCTGTGTTAACCTTGAACAACTTTGAACCTGATGAACACGCCCTACAGTCATAGAAAATTTTATATATCCAAAAATGGTAGAAAAATATGGTTCTTTTTGGAAAGAACTCTAAACGTAAACTGGATATTGAGTCCAACCGTGTCTACAATCTGCCACAACTGGAATATTGCATTGTCGTACAAGTTACCCCACAAAGAAAGCAAACAGTCAAATATGGAGCATTCCTTATTCTGCCAAGTGATCTTTCCTTTGGGTAACATTTAAAAACTTGGATTCATGTGAACATATCAATACAAATACAGATGGGAGGAAAATCATAGTATCATGCCATTTAGACATTATGAATTTCATATCTATAGGCTATGTGAGATGTTTTTTTTTTTTTTTTTTATTATACAGATTCATAGGGTTCATATGGTCACTGTATGTTAGCCTTAAAGCTGTATCCCACTGCACTTAGAACTTGACAGCCACATAGCAGTACAATATAAATCTCGAGTCTCACCTCTGGAAAGAATAAAAATATTTCTCAATTTCCAGTGAAGGAAAAAAATCCAGGTTTTTGGGGGAGTAATTTATTGCATTTCATCAAGCGTGCAAAGGATTTCGGCTGTAAACTGTTCGTTCTGTGTGTTTATTTTCACTTTTACAGCCATTACAAGCAGAATTGTATGATTTGTGGTGTCTGCAAGTTAACGTGAGGACAGTTCAGCCAGGCTCATTCTCAATCCACTTGGAAGACAGAATGAGAGTGAAGGTCAAAACAACATGATGTCACTTTATGTGTCATTTTCTATCAAGAAAAAACTACACTATAGATTAAGTACAACTTCACTGCTGCAATTCAGATAAGACAGGACAACCGTGACACATATAGTCAAGGTCGGATAACAGGTGTCTAAAAAACTGATTATTAGGCTTTTAAGGCTGCAGTAACATTTTGGGATATAGTGTACCCACAATGCACAAGGTCTTTCTGTGTTAAAACTTTAGGACAACCCAGTGAGGCAATACTTGTCAATCTGGAATCTGTTCAGCAAGTAAAGATAACCAAATGATTGCATGAGAACCGGAAATCATGTTATTCGCAAATAAGTTGAGGACTTCAGGGGACTCTATACTATTCTCAACCAATAGCAATAATGGATTCAGCTAACGATTTATATAAGCTCTGCCTGTGGGATTTCTTCAGTGCTCAGTCAAACATTTTGCTCTGCGTTTAATGACAATCATATGCACCCAATCTGCTACCTCATTGAAAAACCCTCCCCACACCCCCCCCACACACACCCCCC
>JAOUWY010000071.1:27773320-27784565 GCA_025728095.1 Prietella phreatophila
ACATATATACATGTTTCTTTTTAATATGCAGACTGTTAATTTAGAGACTGTGCTGTGTGAAAATCCCAGATCAGCTGTTTCTGAAATATTCAAACCAACTCATCGGGTACCAACATCGATGAAATGATCATAGTCTGTACACTTTTTCTTTATTCTATCCTTGACCTGTATCTGCATGATTTCTTTGCACTGCGTTGTTGCCACCAGATTGGCTGATTAGATAAATACATGAATGTACAGGTGTTCCTTTTAAAGTGGACAGTGAGTGTACATAATTCACATTAAAAGTTCTAGGCTTTGTCATAGTAACAAATATGCCTGTACATAGCATGTAAACGTTTCCTCCTTTCCAAATATGTATGGCATTCAATGTGCATGTCTGCTTTAATTCCTTTTAACATGTATCCACATAGATCAACACCTAAATACATTACCAAACAGAATAAATCACATTTATAAAAAATTACTTTATTACTTCAACGTCACTGACCATGAACAAAACTGGATGTGCTTCAGGTTTAAAAGACAGAACAATGTATTCATTAATTAAAAATAATAATAATTATATTCCAGAACCTGAAGCAGGTTCAGTACTTGGATCATTCAGCCCCAGTAGGGATTCTTCCCCCTATTATACCTTTCAGGATTTTTAGTAATTTCCTATTTTCATGGGTACACAAGATGTAGAGCAGTGAGTTGAAAAGACACTTGCAGTACATTTCCGTTACATAAAAAAAAAACAAAAAAAAAAACATGGGAAGCCACAAGTGGAGCTTTTAACAACCAGCTTGTTGTAAATCTCTTCTAGCTTAATTTTAACAAAAGGTGTGCTAATGAAAGCTACCCAATAAAGTGTGCTTCTTACTGTCTAGCCAGCTCACTCTCATACACAGTGCTAGTGGTGCAGTGTTCTAATCCCAGAGTTCATATCACAATGTGTGTGTGTATATATATATTCTGCCAAACCCATTTGTGATGTTCAAAAAAGTGGGACTGGAAAGCCAAGCCTTGAAATCAAATTACATAAAAGAGAGGGAAAGAGAAAAGCTGTGCTTTAGTTAAAACTGTACACGATTAATAAGATATAAACAAGCAGTTTTGGTAGCAATCTTCCATAATGTTTGTCCTGCCAAAGGGAGTTGAAGATTATCTTTGGAGTGTCTGCTGAACATCTTGCTGGTTATTTATATACCGCATGTGTGTGTGTCTGTGTGTAAATATACATGTAATACCATTTGTGAGACACTTAGGATCAAGACAAATATCAAGAGGCTCGTCTTTCACAGTCCTGAGTTCATAAAGCCCTTACACTTAGGAGTCTCACATAGATTAAGGAGGGGTCAAGTCGTCACAAATAGTAAAAGTTAAACAATCCAAATGCATTTGGTTTGTGGCATTAGTCCCGTTTCATCCACAAATTATTAATGAATTCCTTCAGTGGCAGATGGGCTGATACTCGCTCACATGAGGCAGCACTTGTTCTTGTGGTTGTGTGGGTCTTTAAAGCGCAGTCTCTGCTTAGGCCTGTACTTCTCTAGATAGGTCAGCTGCTTGCTGTTTATGGCACCCCGACGTTTTCTATTAAAAATAGACATCAAACAAAAACAATCAATATTTAATCATTTAAATCATTCTGGATTAAACACTGGATTATATTATAAAATGTACTTCTAAGGTAAATTACAAATGTGTCATTCAATGTCTAATGTGCACTCACTGTCTGATGAATTGAATGGCATCTTCGTACTTCATTCCACTCTCTATCAGCGCCAGGGCCACCAGAACTGGAGCTCTGCAACACAGATATGAATCACAAAAAGCCTGATGTCCTGCTAAAGAGATACAAAACAGTTCACAGTAAAAGTCTGTCTCTTTTGCCTAGCTCTTTAGAGCACGCTTATCACCTGGTGAATATGAGAATAGGTTCTTCAGTCTGACACAGTTACCAGAGATCAAGCAAGTGGACTGACTATCACACAAACAATAGATTCACTTTTACAATGAGACCTAAACCTGCTTGTTAAAGAAATAAAAAAAAATTGTGACACATGCTTAACATATCTTGGACAGGGCAGACGACATCTTTTTTTGCCACTATGCTAAGAAATAAAGACAACGATTTCTTAGAGAACATCAAATCATTTTAGTCTGATAAATCTACTTTTACCACTTGGCCCAAACCTCTGACTTTCCAGTCTATCCAGTGAATACCAACCCAAACAGGCTTCCTACAGATCAACAGCATAACAAACTTGCCCGAGTAACGAAAACATTGGTTCTCTGTCAAGATGTGCACGAGGCTCCCACAGGGCCATCAAACTACGTCAGAAAGCCTGGTGCCTTAGAGATTCAGCTCGAGCGCGAGAGAGTGAGAGGTAGAGAAAGAGTTGCACAGGTGCCATGAGCTTTGATTATTTCAATGGCCAAAGTAGACAGTCACCCATTCACTCTTAGTTCTTGTCTGGGATGTTTTGTAATCACAATGTCTGCACAATAGCCTTTTGGCAATTCAAAGAGGTATTTAACAACTTCCTGTTTCATGATCAGATGAACCCCTGTGCCTCCAATAATACACTGAAATTAATATCACTTGAGTGAATCTCAGCAAGCAGTTGATTTTGGCAAGGTTAATGAAGCTCACAAATTACCTTCTTGGTCCTGAGCAGGCCCTTGGCAGGGCCTTGCACTGACACTTTGTGGTATTTGGTTCGAAACTAAAAGCTATATTATGAGAATAAGTCACAGTATACCAGTTATCCAGAGTTTGACTGGAGCGCTGGATCCACACATACCAGACTTTCCACTAAAGGAACTACAGACCAAATGGCCTTTAGTTTTGACTCAATTCAGTATGGGAGATTTAAAGCTTGAGTTCAGCCTACTTAAAAATCTACATGGAATGTTGCTGGTATTCATTTAAAATCACATTTACTCTTTCCTGTAAATGCTATGGTTCAATTATTTCCTAACCATGATTCTGTTATCTCACATCTCTAAACGCTCTGTCAAATGTTCTGGTTTATTTGGGACTGTTCAGAGAAGCCTGGGTTTTTATACTTCCGTAAAACAAAAGTTTTGTTGACCGATTCTACTAACCGGCCAAGTCCGGCCACACAGTGCACAGCCACACAGCTCCCGGGGTCTTCACAAAACTTATTCTTTAGCAGTGAAAGCCAGTCATCCACAATCTTTGTGGGAGGAGGAGCACCATCATCAAATGGCCAGTCCTGCAGAGAGGGGGGAAAAAACATGGCACTCTCAAACAATCATTACTTAGAATATACAACTGACAAGCTTTGGGTTTTTCATTTATGGGTATATAATGTATATAGAAGGCATTTCTAAGCAATCAACAGGAAGAACGGCTGAATATGGGGAAGAGAACATAACTGGACAGTATAGAAAGGAGCATGACAGCTATTATCACAGTCTGTGCTGTGGGAGCATGCTATTTGCAGAAGGAGGCCTATCTGACTCAACAGGCTCTCTACTGTATCTAAATCACACCAACTAGTGAAAAGACTTTGATGACTCCAGTGCGATTTTCACAAGCTGTGCCATGGCAAACATGGCATATACTGTACCACACGCATGCTGCTGTCTCTCCCACTTCAGTCAGCACCGGCAGGAACAAGGACACCAGTGTTTAGCAGCAAATCTGAGAACTGAATCAGATATGGCAGGATGATGCCGTGCGAGCATGCTAAACAGAAAAATCTTACTCAAGGTGATTATATATATATATATATATATAAAACCTGTATAAACCAATAAAATGAGAATACATTCTTTAAACAATCAGCACACTTGAGTCTTATTACAGGGAGAGTTGGCCTTCAGAAAAATGGGAAGCTATCTTGCATTCCTATTTAAGACCAGTGCTATCGTTTAGAAGTTAAACAGCCATTTCTGATGTAATTTAAAACATACTGCATAGAAATGTTTGTTAAAATAATAAAAACCATGATTATTGAGTAAGGGAAGGGAAAAAAAACTTTTAAATCTGATGTTCCCGAATTACTGTAATAGTAATTCAGTCAGTGCTGTGTCGGGGGGAGTTGGTGCAAAACTGGCAGGATAGTTGTGCGCACACATCAAATGGAAGTTTGGATACACCAAAAATCATCACACCCAAACTCCAGGCATGAAAAAAGTCTGTCTCCATGGTGATTGGCAGGAGCCACAGCCAATCAGGAGTGAGAGAGTATAAACAAAGCAAATAGGAGTAGGAGAGTAAAAGTGTCTGATATACTACAATAAGAAAAAAAGAGTTTTAGATGATTTTTTTTTTCTTGCTGAACAGGTAAGACATTTATTTGTTCTCTAATTTGGTGGGAAATTAATGAATATTAGGTGACAATCTGAATTCGCATTGTTACCCAGTTGAGAAGTGGTTTAGATAGAGAACTTACGATTGCTGGCTAGTGATTAGAAAAAATAACAGCTGTTTATTTGTTTATGATGACGAGTCTTTATTAATCATATATACACTACAGCACAGTGAAATTCTTTTATTCGCATAAACCAGCATGTCAGGAAGTTAGGGTCAGAGCACAGGGTCAGCCATGATACAGCGCACCTGGAGCAGAGAGGGTTAAGGGCCTTGCTCAAGGGCCCAACAATGGCAGCGCTTTGTATTTCAAAGTCAGTTATACTAGGCAAGGGTGAGTGATTCAAGCCATCTGCTTACCCGATCTGTGTCTTTCTAGCCTGCGAACACTATCTGGGTTATGCGTTTAACATCTTTGACAGGCTGGAGAACAAAATATACAGATGTCATTTTCAAGCACAGCAGCCAACCAGTGATTACTGATGCAGTAAAAGAGAAACTGAAGTAGGACGACATATTAATAAATTACTGGCCTCAAAGATTCTTTTGTGATGTGACAGGAACACTTATTGTGAATTCTTATTGTGTGCACTTGCAGTTGTAAGATTAATGAAAGTGGTTCTCCCATAAGTAGTTTACAAAGGTATTTTTCTACGAGTAAGGGAAAAATTGATGTAGCTTTAAACAAAGTAGTATTTTACAACCCCATTTCCTAAAAAGTACGCCACGTAAAATGTAAATAAAAACAGAATGCAATGACTTGCAAATCATTTAAACCCTATATTTATTTGAAAACAGTACAAGGGCAGTTGAGACTGAGAAATGATTATGATGATGATAGTTGAAACTGAGAAATATATGTATTTTGAGAAATATATGCTCATTTTGAATTTGATGAACATGTTTCAAAAAAGTTAGGACAGGGGCAACAAAAAACTGAAAAGTTGTGTAATGCATAATGTGGTGATGGAAAAAAAACACCTGGTGGAACATCTCACAACTAATCAGGTTAATTTGCAACAGGTCAGTAAGATGATTTGGTTTAAAAAAAGAAAAAAAAGAAAAAGAGCATCCCAGAGAGGCGGAGTCTTTCAGAACTAAAGATGAGGAGAGGTTCACCACGCTGTGTAAGACTGTATATAGTTAGGCAATTTACAAGTAATGTTTGACAGTGTAAAATTGCAAAGATTTGGTGGATTTCATCATCTACGCTGAATTTTTTTATATATGGTTAGATTTGATAAAAAAATATTACGTTTCGAATCAAAATATGATTTCATTGCTTATGCTAAACTTCATTTAAACAACTTTCTAAGTAATTAGATTGAATTATGTAAAGTCAAGATCAATTCACATCGTATTAACAAAAACCAATTGCATCATGAAATCCTGTATGTGTGGTAGAATAGTACAGCAGTACTGCGGCAGTTGCAGAATGCTGGCAACCTTGGTCCAAACCTCAGCTCAGGTGAGAGTGTGGAGTTTGATTTTATTCAAGCCATTGAAAATCATGTATACAAAAACAAATTATGTTACTGTAACTCAATTCAATCACAGGGAACTGATGTACACATTTGACTTAAGTAAATTCAACTAAAGATTCAAAGAATCTGTGCTCAGACGGCACTGCTTTAAAAACACTGCATAGGCTCAGGAACTCTTCCAAAAACCATTGTCAGTGAACATAGTCTGTAGCTGCTTCCACATATGCAAGATAAAACCGTGCAAAGAAAAAAATGTATATAAACAAGATCCAGAAATGCTGCCACCTTCTCTGGGCCTGAGCCGAAGTGAAAAACTGTCCTGTGGTCTGACGAAACAAAATTCTTTTTGGAAATCATGGATTTCGCATCCTCCAGGCTAAACAGGAGAGCGACCATCTGGCTTGTTATCAGTTCTGCTCAAAATTCTGGATTTCAGTTGAGCAGCTGAAATCCTACAACAAGCAAGAATAGAGAAACATCTTGCTTTCAAAACTATAGCAATTGTTCTCCTCAGCTCCCAAACACTTATAGAGTGTTGTTAACAGAAGAGGTGATGCAACACAGTGGTAAACATGCCCCTGTGCCCCACCTTTTAAAAACATGTTGCTGGCATCAAATTCAAAATGAGCACAAACAACAATAAAATGACTCGGTTTCAACATTTGATATGTTGTATTTGTATTATTTTCAATTAAATATAGGGTTTCAATGATTTGTAAAGCATTGCAGTCTGTTTTCTATTTTACACAGCGCCCCAGCGTTTTTTGGAAACTCCTTTTGGGTTGTACATTTGTGGGGGAAAAACCTCCTAATGCAATAAAATGTAAACTGTTACCAGTAACTACCCACTCTGCTCTTCAGTTAAAAATAACAGTTAAATCCTGTAAGTGGTTAATAGCTCCCCCCACGTCTGGTTTGTTCACAGTAAGCTATTAATTCCGAGAGGCCATGTGGTGCTTGCTATATGCTCCGGGAAAGCAGGTCGGGCTCCAGTCCCAACTCTGCAGGCTAATTGTAGCAAATGCTTTTCCTTGAATCACATACCTGCTATTTCTCCAGCAACTGGACTCTCCTGTTACAAGAAAGGGAGAAGCCTTAGGCACCTGTTTCCCATCAGCAAGCGTTTCCATTTTCAAACACTCCGAGTCTCACTGTTAGACCTCCCTTCAAAAAGAATTTTTTTCAGACTCAACGAAATGCTGACGGAAAGATCTCAGGCAATAGTTACATGTTAACACTATTGCCTATTGCAACCATAGTCATAAATTATAATATAACAATAATATAAAGGTGAGAAAAGCTAACATGCTGAAAGTAAACATGCACTTCTACTCAACACTAAGGGTCGAGTACTATTTTTATCTTTACACTGAGAGATTAACTTTGCTGTATTTATATGGGTTCCTCTATTTACTAAGGCTTGCTCTAGTGTTTTCCAGTCTCCAGTACCTGTCTGCAAATAGCAGCTGGCAGCCCGTCAGACACAAATCCAGAGATCATAGGACTATTCAGAGAACACTATGCCTCTTGTTAAACAAAAACATTTAGTATGCCAACACGTTTGACCCAGGTACCCTCAGTTCAGACACAACTACCAAAACACTGATGCATTTGACAATATTTAAGGAGCTAAATGATGCTTGTAACAGTGAAAATCAAAGGACACATTCAAAGGGATTTTTTATCAAAATTGTGGAGAACTTTCCAGTGTTCCAAAGTAATAAGTGAGAGAATACAAAGTGCAAGAGGAAGGCAGCTTGCATGGTGCCTCACAGTGAACACGCTGAATATTCTAGAAATACAGTAGAACGACATTTAAAGTAGTGAAGTGCTCTAGCCAGTGCAATGTTATTTCTTAAGGTGATCACCTATAAGCTGCAAGATGATGAACCTCTAGAGATGGCGCTAACCTTAATAGGACCAAAAACAAAACGATAACCTTTTCATAATATTTATTTCTGTTTAGAAAATAGGTAACATTCAGCAACATAAACACTTGGTCTTCTGCCTAAACCGTGATCAGTTCAGCTTTTCTAAAGATAACTTGTAAATAACTTGTAGAATTTTTCTTGATTTTGTGTTTTCCTAACAGTACTGAGGAGGAGGCAGTTTATTTTAGAACTTGGCTGTGTTGTGTGCTTTGCATGCACCATTTTTATTTCCTTTTTACGGAGTTACAGTAAAGCCTGGAGTTTGGCCAAACTGGAAAAATCCATCCGGAATCAAGTTAACTGCAGCTGTGTGATTCTCATTAGGAATGGGAGGGTCAGAGAGCAATAGATAGAGTAGATAGCGTAAGGGAGGGGAAAAAAAAAATCAAGGAAAGGGGGGAGTGAGAAAGTTCTGACGTTAGCAGGAAAAGCATGGAGGCAATCCCCTTTCAGACCAGCCGAGAGCTGCAGGGAGGTTACTTCACTTGAGACGGGTTTTTAATTGCTTTGAACAATGTATACGCAAGATGGCTACAGCATATGTCCTGTGTACTGTGTATGTCAGAAAATGCTGTGTGTCTGCTTTGTGTAGTGTCTGTGTAAATAGTGGGGGAAACTTAAATACCGGACACAATGTCCACAAAAAACCAAAGGCACTGACTAGAGTTAGAGTCTTGAATCTCACACGTGCGTATTATTATAGACAGTTTTTGAGAATTGATACTAACTTATTTCCCTATTATGGTTAGTTGCCCCTCATGTAGCCTTCAAACCTACCAAAACATTTGATTTGAGCACCATCTTTAGGATCATCTATATTAATAAACACTAAAATGTAAGCTCATAGTTTGCTATTTGAGATCAACAACAACTGACAACAATCAGAATGACAGTGGTAGAACTAGTCAAACTCATGCATGTGTTTAACATCTCTATGCACAATGACAAATATGTTTCCCAGAATAATTGGCAAGAAATATCTAAACATTTAGGCCAGTAGGCCGACATGGAAACCTAATCGATAGGGAAGTTTTGGCTATGTGCCATTCTAGTGCATGTCGCATTTAGTTATCCAGACATACATAAGGCAGGAAGGCCAGGTTGTGAACAATAAGGTTGTTGTGTCCGCATGAACATACTTATTTATGAGATAAGAATAAACCCTTACTAAATACTCTTGTTTTTACACAAAAAAATTTGGCTCGTATGTGTGTAATCAAGGACATCATCATCAGGGAAAATCGGAAACTGATTTGAGCATCTACAGTCTCACAGGCTTTTAATAAGGCTTATGTTACTTTTTAAACTATTGCCAAGACCATATACATAGAGCAAAGTGCTCTGATGTAAACAAACTAAAAGGAAATAAGTTGTTCTTTGTCAGAGTAAGTAAAAAAAGTAAGCAGCTCAAGCTACTCTAGGGTGCTACTGTAGACCAAAGAATCATTAGCAATTTGTAATAGTCTGGAAATTGTAGAGGTACACTATATGGTCAAAGGTTTGTGGACAGCTGACCATTACACCCATGTGCTTGGTGAACATCCAATTCCAAACTTAATGCCCCTTTTGCTGTTATAATAACCTCTGCTCTTCTAGGAAAAAGACTTTCCACTAGATTTTGGAGCGTGGCTGTGGGGATTTGCCCATTCAGACAAGACAACATTACTGAGGATAGGCACTGATGTCCTAAGGAGGCCTGGGGTGCAGTCCGCTTTCCAGTTCATCCCAAAGGTGTTCAGTGCGATTGAGGTCAGGGCTCTGTGCATACCAGTCGAGTTCTTCCACTCCAACTTTGGCAAACCATGTCTTCATGGACCTCACTTTGTGCGCACAGGCATTGTCATACTGGAACATGTTTGGTTCTCGTAGTTCCAGTGAAGGGAAATTGTAATGCTACAGCATACAAAATAACCTATACAACTGTGTGCTTCAACATTTGTGGCAACAGTGTGGTGAAGCACCGCGTATGGGTGTGATGGTCAGGTGTCCAAAAATTTTGACCATATGGCGTAGTCAGCTGTTTTATCCGTGAGGTTAATGGAGTGGGTGCATACGACCTGTTAGTTTGCCTTGTTAGTTCAGCTATTTACAGCACATGAATCTAAAGCACAGAATAGCACTCACCATGACCGTGATGCCATCTTTCTCCAGTGGTGTCTTGTCATATGTTACTTCACATACTCGCACCACTGTAGTTGCACCGTAGTTCTTCAGATCCTACAAAATGATGACAGTTATCTTGCTCCAGCAGGACAAAACTAGTATGAAAGCACAGATCCATGCTAGCATAAGGTTTAAGGCAATGGCCTAATTTATTTTCTCATTTACATTTTGTATTATAATTGATCATTATTATTAGTATTATTATTTTTTAACTCTACCAATCAGACCTTCCTGTGCAACCTTGTGTAACCTCACTACACAAAAAATAACACAATCTTTTCTAGAAAGGTCTTCATAGTAACAGACTTTTTAGAGCACTGTGACATAATAGTGAAACTTTTGACATTATCTTGTTCTGAAGTTTGTTTAATATTTAAAACTAACGGACGGGCAATATGATAATATCGATATCATGATAAATTGTATCACAATACACTTCTCTCAGATACTGTATACAACTTTTTGGTTAAAAAACAATAATTACAAACTGAACTCGCTGAAAGCAGCCGATTTGATGTTAGAATGTTTACAGTTCTTACTGTATTCAATACTATATTTCTACTGTATTGTATTGAAATTGATCACAAACCTATTTATCGTGATATACAAAGCGTATTGTAGAAATGCCTTCTAGAATCGTGATATATTTTTTCATATCGCCCAGCCCTATATTTAAACATCTCTCACCTCTATGAAGGAGCTCAGAGTGGCATTGGTCGGATTGTGCGTGATCAGAAAGCGCATGTTTTTGTAGCAGAGTTCAACAGGGGCCGGTCGGTTCATCCTGGCCATGTCTGAGAGCCAGGCAGACTGTGGGTTGAGCCAGCGTCCTGTGGGCAAAACACACCCACTGGCAGCCCTACACTATCTGTCTGTTTGAGAGTGCTACTCTCACTCTTCTGTCACAGTGGAACACTTCAGGAGGCTCCTGCTATCTATCAGTATGAATAAAAACTGCTGCCTGTTTCTCTGAAACACTAGTAGGATCAGACATGGGCTGGAGCAGGGTGGAGCACTGTCCAATAGCCCTGAGCCACAGCTCCCCTTAACCCATCTGGTGTCTGGTGAGATCAGGAGTCAATAGGGCCAGAGCGAGCCAGGCAGTGAAAGTTTTTCAGTTCAGCGGGCAGAGACAGGTTAGTATCACCTAGGTTCAGGCGTTACGATGTTGGGCGTGGCAGTAGTCACCGCTGCCCTGCAAGAACTCCATCAACATTCAAGGAGATGACGAAAAGATCTGCAGGAGAAAGAAAAAGAGAGGGCTCCTTGTCAGTGATATGGATTTATACAATATATAATTCTCTCCACATGTGTGTGTATCTATCTATCTATCTATC
>JAOUWY010000071.1:27791849-27802626 GCA_025728095.1 Prietella phreatophila
TCTATTTCTGTAAAGCTGCTTTGAGACAATGACTATTGTAAAAAGCGCTATACAAATAAAATTGAATTGAATTGAATGTTATAGCCCTGCAATGGATTGGCACCCTGTCCAGAGTGTACCCTGCCTTGTGCCCGATGCTCACTGGGATAGGCTCCAGGTTTACCCGTGACCCTGAAAAGGATAAGCGGTATAGAAGATGGATGGATGGATGCTGATGTTATAGTCCAGGCAGACGCGAGGTTGATAATTTCTAGCTCTGAAAACCATGCCTTTTCACTAGGCAGAGCAGAAGGACAAGAACAAAGGTCTGCTTTTTGTCTTGTAAAGCCATATGAGGCAGATAGGCAAGAAGCAGAGCCTGAATTGCATGCTTAATTTTGAGCCACTGAGGAAGCAAAGGCACTTCAATATGCAAGTCAGAAGAGATATTTGATTGGCTAAACCCTGAACTTACAGCTAAGTTTGAATTGCGAAGACCGTGTAGCTCGACTGATGTATAACCATGATTTCACGTGTACTTCAGGTATATACATAAACGTTTGAGTTTGTATTCTATTGTCACTAATGCTGCATTGAAGGCAAAGTTGCACTTTGTAATTACGTTCCTACAACTCAACTAGTCAACTTGGGGTGGTCTTTTCAATTACCAGTTCCTTCCACGTATACAGAACATCAAGTCAACATGGCCGTGCACACTGTACACTTTTCTTTTAAATTAGTTTACAGCAGTATTAGCTTTAGATCTGTTAGTATACAGACACTGTACTTGGTTAAATCTATAACACTAACCATGCTAATAGCTGTTTTGAAAAGGTTCAACTCAACATTTGAGTTATCATGATGTCAACTTTCTGCTAATGCTACTTTCTATTGTCAGTTTCTATTGCTGTGCTGCAATTTCAGTCTAAAAAAATGTTGCATTAATGTTTAAAGTTCACTAAAGTAGAACAGTACTCAGCCACTCAGGCCTGTAACTGTAAAAGTGCTGTTTAAGTAACTTTTTTTACGAGCTCTGACAACAAAAAAAAGGTCACACTCATGGAGGTGTCTGTTTCTTTTTCCCACATGCTTATCGAACATGTTAACTTGCAAATTACTGCTTACAAGGCACCACAAACACAGCATAAGCTTCAGCAACATCCTTTACCAGTTTGGTTTGAAATGAAAAGGATGCTGAAATCAAGAGCCACATCGCTATTTCTTTTTCTCACAGACACTGTGGAAAAAGGCCATATTGTCAATCAGTATGATTATTAACAGTCTATAAAAGGAATATGCTCAAAGTTTCAAACTAAATCTCCATCTACTACATCTGCAGTACATGTCTGATTATCACCGTTATTTAATTTTGACATGCTTTCTGGTAATGAGAAAGGAACAAAACATCCCTGGAGCTGTAAGGCAGCATTGCTACCTGTTGTGCCACTGTCCCACCCATTAATTTGTCAGTCAAATGTGTTTGTAAATCTAGCTCCATGTCTGTATAATTCTTCTTCTCTCTCTTTTTTTTTAAAGAAATGAACTCTTTTAAGAGAGTGTTCATCAGTCATTACAGGATCTCATTGAACTGGTGAATTCCAATTGTACAAAATTGTTTTGTACAGTCTTTCACAGTGGTTTGTTGGTAAATGAGACCTTTTAGCTGTACTCATGTTCAGGCATGTGAATCGAAAAGGGCTTTGACTGAATGTGCATTGTGATGATGTCACAGGACACGTCTTGGCCCAAATATGCAGAAAATTGCAAGCTTTTATATGTGTTTGTATGTTGCCAGAACAGCTCAAAGTAAACCCAGAAGTACGTCAGATAGCACAAAACCATAGGAAGGTATTAAACTACTACAGATGTAGTGGATAGGTTTCCTTACTCAGTAAGAACAGTTTGAACAATCAATTATTCTGTCAAAATGTCCTAATCCACACAACCTTGACACAGAGTTTTTCACACTGGTGAAGGGCAACCTGGGCGCACGGTGGCTTAGTGGTTAGCATGTTTGATTCACACCGCCAGAGTCTGGGGTTTGATTCCCACCGTGTGCCGAGTTTGCATGTTCAAAAAAAAAAACCACCAGAAAAAAGGTGCCTAGGGTTCCTGTGTGAACATGCCATAGACCTCCTGCAGGGAGGCATGAGGACTGCAGATGTGACCAGAGAAATAAACTGCAATGTCTATAATGTGAGATGTTTAAGACAGTGTTACAGGAAGTACCTTGCAGTGGAAAATTTAGCTTGGAATTCCTGTTTATGACCAAACCTAGAATTAGAAGCATCCCAGAGTCATTCATGAGAGAGGTCTATGTGCATCTGTACACACTAGCTGTGTAAAAATAAATAGCCTTTTTCAGGAGTCTCCCAAGTGAGTCCTTTTTGGACCCTGCATTTGGTACCCAATTCAAGGTATTTGTTTTGACTTCAAACTGATTCATAAACTATTTGGACATGAAGGCAGGCATGCGAAAACGGCAGTCATTTTCTGCATATTACTCTGAAGTCAATTCTTCCTTATGATAATCCCACAAGGACAACCTTATCCTGTCCCGGTATGACCCAAGATGAAAAATAACAAAGAATAAAACCACACACCTAATAAGATGTTTCAGCAGCTCCCTTTAGTTGTGAGAGATCTAATGTGAACTGGGGCTCTGGGGTTTCTCAATGCCCCTGTGAATCCCTGTGTTTATCTTTAGGACAGAGCTTGGAGTTCTGCTCTAAGATAAATGCAAATGATGCTTGGATAAAGCAATTCCCACAACAAGACCGGCCCGCTGGTGGCGGAACTTGGCAGAATCCCCACAGGAAGCATTTCCTTTCATTGTGTCTGTGTGTTGGCCAGAGAGATCGCTGAGGAGCGTGTTGACATCGCAATCACTCCACTTTCTCTCATTCTCTCTCGCAAGCCGGAACCACACGGAATTATTTTCCATATATATAACTTTGCTGTCTATCAAAAAGAACAAAAAAAGCCATTAATTTGGACTCGTCGTCCTCATCCTTAATCGTTTTCAATGAATAAAGTGACCTTCCTTGAATGTGATGCGGTGTGTTTACACTTAAGAATACTTTGACAGACGGGGACTCTCATGCAAATAAATGCAAAGTCAGTTTTTACTGCTTTTGAAATATGACCTCAGTTACCTAAATTACCACAAGACAAGTTTCCCAACCAAAGGATTAAAAACAATTTAAAAAACAAAATGTTCTAAATGTTACTAAGCTTTTATTTTATTTTTTCCTACATTGTTCTTCTTGCTCTATACCTTCTGCCACGTGTTGTATGAACTACAATCCAATTCTCATGTACAGGATATGGGGAAAAAAAGATGCATTTTTGTGTAAAAAAAACACCCACTGCAAATAAAATTGGCAAAGAGACAGTGTACTCCAAGTATCCTCACAAGTCCATCAGTGATTCATCACAACATTCACAGATTATTATTATTATTCAACAAGTTTTTGTGACTCATTAAGATACCCATTTTTAACATTATGTACGTAGCCTTCGTTAAATAAGGCAAATTGTGGAAGACCAAATTTTAAATGAGGCAATACATAAATAAGATACAAAAGGGAATATACACGCCTTTATATAAACAATTCAGTCCCCAAGCCGTATTATAGTGCCCAAGTTCAAATACTAAATTGTAGCCTTACCCTGCATACAATCCATGAAAGAGACTCTTCTATGTTTATTCATGTAAAATATCAGATGATTTGGAAAGCAGACAAGCACACGGTGCAGCTGATGCAGTTAAACCGAGGCAACTAATGAATCAACTACCTCATCATACACCAGTTAAAAACAATATGCTTCCTGCCTCTTGTGTGTGTGTGTGTGTGTGTGTGTGTGTGTGTGTGTGTGTGTGTGTGTGTGTGTGCGGGTGTGTATGCGCACATGCAGCAGCATGGGCGTATTTATACTGTAGTTAGTTTATCTGCTGTCATAGGCAATTTTACACACGTTACACTGTTCTTGTAGTCTAGGTTGCACATATTACCATCTAAATAAGTTATGTAAATATAAAGACCACAAAAGCACTGTCAGCATATCATACCACAGACAGTCTCATTAAGATATAATTCAGGCAATATTGGTTTACTGTAATAAAATAATCAAGTATGCATTATCCCAATAAAAAAAAAGCCCAGTAAAAAAGCCTGCTTTTCCTTTTAAACGGTATCCCATGAGGGTGCATTCGAGACAATAATCCACTCAATCTCAAACAAAAACAGGAAAATAAAAACATACCTCTAAACAGATTTCACTTTATCAAGGAAGCAGGTTTTTGCACGCCTCTGCCATTAATCTATGTGGAGCCAGTTTTGCCGGCCTTTTCAGCCAAGTGCCTTTAAACGGCCAAATTTAACCCCACGTTGTCCTTTACATTTTCAGCAAATGCTAGAACAATGAGAGACTACTAGTTTGTATATATACATGAAAAACACATTTAAATGGTTAAATCTCAGCTTGTAAAATTGTTTTTTATCCCAACATGGGACATGTTATAATATAATATAACGTAATATAATGTGGTTAAAATGACATATTTCTTTATATTTTGGGGAAATATAAAGAAACAGTGAAGTTCATTAGTAAAAACGATATATATCCAAAAGTATGTGGACATTTGACTATCACACTCAGATGCTAATTAAACATCCCATTCCAGATTTAGTCCCACCCCCTGTTGCTGCTATAATAACCTCCATTCTTCTTCACTAGATTTAGGAACGTGGCTGTCGGGTTTTGTCCATTCAGTCATAAGCGCAGTTAATGAAGTCAGGTGCTGGGTGAGAACTCTTGGGGTGCAGTCAGTGTTCCAGTTCATCCCAAAGGTGTTCAATGGGGTTAGGGTTAGTGCTCTGTGCAGGCCACTAAAGATCTTTTACTCCAACCTTGGCAAACTTACTTACCTACTTACTTATTTACCTTCTTTCTTTCTTTGTATTTTAATGCCATGCCAGCTACTATTGAAAAGGAGAGTTGCGACACTCCCATAGACTTCTATAGGCATCAGAGAATGTGGAAGTGACACGCGTCATGGGGAAACCAATAGTTCTAAACACTGAATAAATTAATTTCAGTTATTTTATTGTGTTCTTTAACACACAAAGTTTATCTTCAAACATAGGTAGACGGCATCAGTAGGAATTGCAGCCCAACTGTGATTAGACTGATCTCTCTCTTTTAAGAGGTGGTAGAGAAAGCTAAAGCAAGAGATATCCCTATAGTCATTGATGTAGTAAGTCCCAAGTTCCAGCTGTTGAACAGATGGGAATTTTTCTTATTATTATTATTATTTCTTTCTTTTATTTATTTAATAAAGGCAAATAATATAACATAACCACACACACCTCTACACACATCAGACTAGTTTGATATTATATGCAGGTATTCTGCTGATGAAAGCAATTAAAATTCTGGCTCCTTAATAATTTCTTTTGCTGCGGGGGTTTCCTCTGGGTTCTCCGGTTTCCTCCCCCAGTCCAAAGACATGCATGGCAGGCTGATTGGCGTGTCTAAATTGTCCGTAGTGTATGAATGGGTGTGTGAGTGCGTATGTGATTGTTCCCTGCGATGGACGGGGACCCTGTCCAGGGTGTACCCCGCCTTGTGACCGATGCTTCCTGGGATAGGCTCCAGGTTCCCCGCGACCCTGAAGAAGGAGTAAGCGGTAGAAGATGGATGGATGGTGTGTGTGTCTCTGTGTGTGTAATCGCTTTCCAGGAATTGCATAAAGATGGCCTGATTTCTGCCATCTTTTTCTGTCTGTAGGTGGTTGAATGAGTTTCTATGAAGACTTGAAAAACTTGTCTAAGCTCTCCCTGGATGTATTATATAATAAAATGTTTTCTTGTATGCAGTTGGTTGCCTTGTTTATTTTGCACTAATGACCAAACTTCTTTCTTGAGCAGTAGCGCATGTATTGTGCATGCTTAGGTGAATGTCTTAACATATGATAACATTAGGATATGAGTAATTATGAACATGGAAGCACAAGAAAAATATTAATGCAAAATAATGTAAATGTATTCTACGTTACGGGAGCAATCCCCTTTCCCTCCAAAATTAAACACGGAAGAGCTGATTAATACTGTCTCTCCATTACTCACCAGAATAGAGATAAATGTATACTATAAATGTAGTCAGCATAGTAATCAAAGCACATTGTGTGTTAATATTGCTGCAAATATAGTCGCTGCTGCTGCCTGTCCCGCTTAAACCCATTCAAACATGTTAACAGTGTGGATTTGTTTGTAACTATTGAGAGCGACATGAACCTTGCGAGTGTGTTGCGGTGCGATCAAAGCGTGTCACAAAACCCTTTTTCAACGGCGCTGACCATGGCTATTTTCATGACAGGAAACAGGTTAAAATGTAGCAAAATAATAAGAATTTACAAAAGTTTTTTACAACTTAAAATGAGTCAACCAAATTAAAAATTTGTCCTAGGAATTGAAACTATCACAGTCCATTAAAATGTCTCAGAGATACTGGATTTTGGCATAAGGGGCATAAAGGAGGATCTTCACCTGTTAACAGAAACTTGTGAGTGAGTCTGCAGTGGCCTATTCAGCAACGGATGTAGATGACTATGGTCCTAGCGAGTATCCAAGTAGAAACGATGTTTTCTGCCAACAACAGGATTTATTTCATGAAGTTTATTTGTACTACAACCCCTGGCAAAAATGATGGAATCACCACACTTAGAGGATGCTCATCCGGGTTTTTTACTTCATGGCAAATCACATAAACAAATCACAGATATGATGTTCACAAATCACAAAGCTGAAGCTGGGGTGTCATTGCACCTTCCAACAGGACAATGATCCCAAGCATACCTCAAATTCCACCAAAGCAGAAACATTCTACAGGGCCATCACAGTCATCATGAACCCCATACAAAATCTGAAGAAGGTGGTTGCAGCATGCAAACCCAAGAATATACTGAGCTGGAGGCCATTGCTCATAAGGAATGCGCTAAGGTTCTTCAGGAACATTGCCAGAAGTTGGTGTCTGGCTGTGCATCTCACTTGCAGCAGATCATAACAGCAAAAGCGTGCTCTACTAAGTACTGAAGATGCCTGTCATGAAGGGGCTGAATAATTTTGAAGTCGTTATAAGTTGCATTTTCAGTTGAATGAATAGTTCATTATATTGAACTATTTCAATTGCTTTTGTTTGATTTGGTCATTGCAAACAGCTGAAAGTCTGTACATTTTGACAATAAACCTGATCTGCAATGGGGATTGAATCATTTTGACTGCAACTGTATGCAGGTGAGTTTGTAAACAATTACACTTGTGCCATCACTGCTCTGAATGCTCACATAGTCACTGCTCTATGTTCCCACCTCCTCATTCTTCTTTCAACAACTTGTTTATGTTTTGTATGTGAGAAACAAACAGGCCCTGCCTGGCAAGGTGAATTAATATGAGCCACTATGTGACTGACAGTTACAATTATAGGCTCTTACTCTTGCTTCTGGTATGAACCTCATGCTATTATGTGTTACACAGTAGCATGTTTCCACTCCAGAATGACTCCAGAATTTGTTGTCATGAAGTGTTTACAATAATCAATATTCAAATATACACTCACTGAGCACTTTTTTAGGAAACCTATATTAATACTGGGTTTGGTCTACCTTTGTGTACAAAACAGCCTCAATGTTAGAAACATTGCTTTGAGATGTTGACATGATTGTATCATACAATTCCTTCAGATTTGCACTGCAGCCTCAGTTTGATTGTCTCGGCTGACAGAAGTCTAAGCCGACATGGTCATCTGCTGTTGTAGTCCATCCATCTCAAGGTTCGACGTGTTGTGCATTCTGAGATGCTTTTCTGCTCACCACAAAGTGATGACATCATCACATAGTGTTTATCGGAGTAACCTTTCTGTCAGCTCAAACCAGTCTGGCCAGTCTCCATTGACCTCTCTCATCAACAAGGCATTTCCATCTACAGAACTTCAACTCAATTGAGGTTTTTTTCTTTATTGCACCATTCTGAGTCAACTCTAGAGACTGTTGTGTGTGGAAATCCCAGGAGATCAGCAGTTATAAAAATACTCAAACCAGCCCATCTGGCACCAACAATCAAGCCACAGTCAAGATCACTGGGATCACATTTTTCCCTGCATTCTGATGAACATTACCCAAAGCTACTGGACCATATCTGCATGATTGTATGCATTGCACTGCTGCCATATGATTAGATGGCTGATTAGATAATTGCATGAATGAGTAGGTGTACAGTGCTCAGTGAGTGTATAATCCTGAATATATCAATACGTTAATCAAGGACCTCTGAAAAAAAATTTCTCTTACTCTTAAAGAACTGGTGGTTGCAAAGTATTTTGCAATATGTAATATACAATGCAATTCAGCACAAGCTTTCGAACAAGTTTTAAACAAATGGTTCAAACAGTTCCCACTTGCTTTGGGAGATTTCAAACAGCAGTTGCTTTTTGTTTCAATGTTTTTAATTAGGTTAACTATCTCATAACAGCTCACTTTCCATGTAGCCTACAGCAACAGCCTGTAATGGAAAAACGTCCACAATAATATTTTGTGCCAGCATTGCAATGCTACACCTCCTCCGATCCATATTCTACCTCTGTTTACGTCCAAAGGTTCCAACTGCCCTGCTCATATTTTCCTAATACAGGCGGAGTTTTCTGCCTATCAATGAAGGAAGCCATCCCTTGTCCCATGGTGACAGCTAACGTCATGGGTTATGCATTACCGTCATGTGCCAAGAGTAATGCTTTCCAACATTCCACTTCTGAGGGAGCACAGAGCATTAGTGCCAGGTAGGAGGAAACCTGTCCTTTCCTGCTCAGCCTGAGTAGAAGTCGTGTTAAGCCACACACCTTCCTGGCTCGCAGTTAAGAGCTAATCAGCTGGGGCGCTGCCGTTAAAACAGAATCCAGGGTGAATATAACAACAAAGGTGACAGATGTAGCACAGGACAAACGCTCATGAGCTAAATGCAGTACCATCGTCAACAGATTAACGCTTGTGTCATGACACTGGCTGGACCTGCATGGAGGGTTGTTTTTTATTTTTATGATATTGGTGTACATGGTGGCATGATCTTATTACTTACATATCATGGCATTATATGACCTTAAAAAGGGCAAATGCTTTAGCGAATTGGGAAAGTCTATGTAACAATACACACAAAAGTATTTTTAGGCCTTAATACAAAGCCAATGCTTGTTGTAAATATACTTGTATAATTAAATGAATTGTTCCCGGCACAGAAACATACAATCAAACTTACCCTGTTGTGTTTAATCTGTAGATTAGTGCAGGTCTAACATACTACAGCCAGAGGGAGATCTGTAACGGATATCTTACATTAAAATACAACAAAATACCTATTAAAATACCTACATTACTGTTCACTGATTTCAGTTAAAGAAGACAGTGCTAATTTGGCCACATATCAAAAGTGGAATATATTCGTGACAAAGTAGCAGACATTTAAAGTCACTTAGCTTTTATTCTTTTAATCAAGATTTATTGTACTAAAATCATTTCATACTCAAGTTTGTGAGTTTGCAAGTATCTTCTTTTGGCTGCTAAACATGATTTAGACTACAAAAGAGAATAATGTGGCCTAAACCAGTACCAAATACATGAAAATAATTTGGATTATGTGTTTAAACTGAAGCATAAATCAACCTTACACTGCAGTACATGTCTATATCAAAACAGCCAGTGACATCTATTCCCAAAATCAGATAAAAACAATACAGGAAATGCGAGTTAACACAAGTGATATTAAGTTCAGTGTAAATATACGCCATATAATGTGCCATAACTGTCTAAAACTACCACATCAGGACTATCAGTGAGAGATGATGCTCTAATTAACCTAACCCGCACTGACAAGACAAAGGAGATACACTATAAGAGACACGGACCGAAAAATAAACTGCTAACCTGCTGTGCTCCGCTCACAACGATGGTGTTCGGGAAAGTGAATAAAGAACCAACATGAAGTGGATAAACAAGCTTTGATTAGAAACCAGTTCAACACAACAGTTAAAAAGTTGCCACCCTAAAATGCCTAATCCCGTTCAGGTTACTACAAAGTTAACGCTGTGATTTGGCGCTCTAAACATTACACAAATATTTATAGTAGTGAATTTTGTATTTTGTTCTGAGATCACAACCTTCACTGCAGTTGACAGTGACCAGAAATTAGCTAAGCGCCGGCGAATTAATGACTTCTTCTTTCAAAGTATTTAAAACCAAATCTGAATTGCTAAATTTCTTGTGAAAATGATCCCCCCCTCCCCGCATTGTAGTGCTAAGAAAATACTAAATCTGTACCTAGTGCAGTTTCTTCATTTAAAGGGTGATAAGAATTTTCCCAATTTTTACAACCTGTAGGAAATCAAATGTTTTCTGTGAGATACGATGCGTTTTCATACTCTACTGTGATTTGATCAATCAACATACGCATTCGGTGTAAATAAGCCCAGCTCAGAATTAGACAAGGCTTTGAAGGGCGCTAAAGTTAGCTCACATTCAACACTAACTTATAGCTTGTAGAAAGAGAACAGAAAAGTAGCATTCACTGGCTGCTAATAATAAGTAAATGAGTAAAGTTTTACTAGTAACGTTTGTTTTAGTGTTCCTCCATCATTCTCTCCCAACACCATATTCTCAGGCGTGCCCAGCTTATTTCTTTCAGGACAGTATGAAAACATCTGAGCGATTTAGCGTTGGGTTTTAAGTCATTAAGTAATGATGCAGTATATA
>JAOUWY010000071.1:27823528-27837707 GCA_025728095.1 Prietella phreatophila
TACCATGCATGTCTTTGGACTGGGGGAGGAAACCGGAGTACCCGGAGGAAACCCCCGCAGCACGGGGAGAACATGCATACTCCGCACACACATGGCCCCGACGGGAATCGAACCCCCGGACCCTGGAGGTGTGAGGCTCTTAACTAACTGATTTGCCCCACACATTGGAAAAGCGAAAAGATATCAAGTAAAAAGATGATATTTGTCTGTATTTGTCTTCACTTCAGGTGTTGAGACAGACTGATGTGGATGATGCTCATAATCAACATGATAACTCATATGCCATTGAAAACGTATAACTCATTGGCAGTAATGTTGTTTTTTCTTTAACTAGATTAGGTTTTAAATGTAAAGGTAGATGGGGTGTCTTTCAGGGAAAGGCACTGATCTTTTTAGGTTAACTTGTACGAGTGTATGAGAAATTTAAGGGGAGAACACAGCTTTTTTAATAAGCTACAATACCCCAATAGCATTATATATGAACATAGTGATCAAAATTAGACCGATTGGGAATGTTTTCAAACTTTCACAGTTGCATGTTAGCAAGGACACTTGTATGAAAAACGACACTGGAAAATAATGTGTGAACAAGTACAAGAACAATATGACAGTCCATTATGTACAGCTCTAGAGGGTATATCTTGGTGGCTACTGAGTGTGTAAGCAAAAGAAAACAAGAGAAATGTAGCATCACACAAAGTTGTCTCTTGGCACTGATTGGCACAAAATTCCAGAGTACTTCTAGCATTACAGACTTAAAATATAAGAGATATCTGATAGGAAATCCAGTATTGTGTGATTTCCAGTCCATTAAACATGTCCCCATCTCACTACTCACTGAAGCTTCTGCTGCAAATCCTAATTGCATCATTCTTTTTTTTCGTTTCTTTTAAATCTACTTACTGATCATTGTTGTACCTTGTACTGAGTTTAATATATCAGTGGTATTATAGCATACCTGGTGTGCACCATGTCTTGTGGCAGGTGGTACATGTAAACAGCAGAGCGGGACCTGGAGGCCCAGAAGCTGGCCATCTCAAGAGAGGGACAAGTGATGAAGAAATCTCTGTGGTAGAAAACAATAGTCATTTACATACACATCCAAGTGTCTGATTCCCTCCTTCCAGTGACAAATATACAATATACTATATAAACACTACATGGTAATTCTCAAATAAGTCATCACTGATGATAATTGATGGCAGCTGCTTTGCTGAGGTCTTTCATTTCACCCAACCCCATTATTATTATGTAAGTAACAGGTGGGGGTGTTGTTTGGTATTATGAGGGACGGGGTTGATGACAAGTCAGATGGGTAACGGCTTATATTGCTCTTCTAAACCTTGCTTCCCGTCATGTATTTATGTGTTTGTCTGTCTTTCCCACTCTGTCCGCCAGTGTGGGTGTAGGGAGAGTGGAAATTGAGTAAGTTTGGGTAAAGCATTCAAGCTAGCATCCTAGGTGTGCAAACATGCCATAGAGAGTGATTAAAACAGCTCAGTTAAAGTTCAAAACCTGGGTCTGCTGTGTTCTCTGAGCAGGTGTTTTCAAACTTGTTTGAGTGTAAAAACAAGAATATGGAATAGATTGCAATGGACCCATTATTAAAATTACATTTCTTTGTTTCCTCACCAGTACACCTGACTTATAGTTTCCAATGGACTGTAGCACTGGCCTCTCTAGCATGTGGTAATGGACAAAAATGGGGATACATCTAAATAAAGTGCTCAGGCTGGTCATGTTACTGCACCACATCTGGTAAAACTATATATAAAGGATGATCTTCAAAACAGCTCTTGAAAGTATGTAAAAATTGTGTAGCGTACAGACAGACGTTCAACTAATTTCACTGATAAAGATAAAGATAGACAGGGCCTGTTTCTCAGAAACACAGGTAGTTCATCTCTCATACACACATTAAAACCTATATTCAATTCTAGTTTGCATTAAGGTTCTGCAAAACATCAGACATCTGTGTCAGAGACACGAACACTCTTTATGTGAGTTAAACTATCACCGTTATCTTTAGCACAAATGAAAATATCACTTCAGAGCTGTTTGTAGTATCTGTTAGAATAGCAAGAGCAAATAAACACTACATGGTGGTGCTGGTGCTTGCTAAATTTTGCACTTCATGTGTGGTTCAGCCATAGTCCATGCTATATTTGACACTAGTCATTACGTAGGCGGAATAAGGCAACAAAGTCACGCCCTGTCTTTCCATCTTTCATGGAACAATAGTTTTGAGTTCACTGAATCAAAACAGATATTTAATGTATGAGTAATTACTGAAATCTATTTAAAGAAGGGTTTGTGGTACTGTACTGTTATTGTAGTCTATATGGCATGCTATAAATAAAATCTCAATACAATATGGATAAATTGGGGGTAAGCTCTAACAGCATGTTCCACTCATCATCTCGGCTATTTTTTTTTGTTGTTGCTGCCTCAAATACAAGGAAAATAAATTTTCTTAATTCTCGAATATTTCAACCTGGCTTGTTAAGGCTCTTAATTCACAGGGGTAAGCAATGTCCATGACTAGAAATTAAAGTGATTCTTTATGGAAGAAAACAACAACTTCAAAAAAATAAAAATAAAAAGTTAATCATAAAGTGTTAACCATCTGACACCAGCACATACAGCACACAGCCATGCAGAGACACACACATCCACAATACCTTATTAAGACACTGATCTCTATTGCTAGGCGAGAAACCTTAAAAAATTACGAGGTCAGACTTTGTTCACACTTGGTTTATTTCGGTCAGACTCAGCAATGCCGTTTCCTACCGTTAGAACACAAAAGCTACACCCTTCTCACTAAAGTATGTGTTGGCATCCTAACTTGAAGTTGTTTTGGGATCTTTTCTTTCTCCAGAAAGCCAACCATAAACACATTTAACTGCTTGGTTTGCTCTGAATATGGTTTAGATATTTTATGGACAGAGCAGGTTACATAAGAAAAGCAAAAATTGTTTTTAACTAAATGGTAGTAATTGCTATTTCAAAAATATATGTGATGGGTTGTATTTTCTTCAGGGTGCATTGTATTAAAACTCAAGACCAACAGCAGTAAAGCTTTTTTCACAAGCTATAGCACATAAGAATGGTTTTGCTAAAATTGCCTGAAACAAAGCATATATTTTTTCAATAACTTCCTGCTGCAAGTTGCCCTGGCAATTCAACTGAGTTGAATTCACTTTTATCTGAATATCACTTTTAACTATCGGCACTGTCAGCTCAGAGCTGTTGAGTCTTGTCAGGCTTGTTAGGATTTTTTTGGATGCATACATCATACATCATCTGAGACAAAATGCTTTTGTAATATTGAGGAAATGAAGAGATCTGTAACTAATAATATCATGCTCAGAATGTGTTCCAAAACAGACACTACTGTACTGAACAGTATGTCAGTACACCAATGACATCACTGATATTTTAATGTAGTGCATGCAGTTTTTGGACACAGTCATCAATCCTCTTTGAATGTGTATTGACTTGCCACTCACAAGAGGGCTTTTAACTTCAAAACTCATATACTGCAGCTTTAAAATAGGATGATCAGTAATAGGTTCTATGCAGAGAAAGCGGTGCTTGAAAGTTTGTGAACCCTTTAGAATTTTCTGTCTATCTGCATAAATATGACCTAAAACAACATCAGATTTTCACACAATCCAAAAAGTAGACTAATAAAACAAATGAGAAAAAAAAAACCATTATATTTGGTCATTTATTTATTGAGGAAACTAATCTGATGTTACATTTCTGTGAATGGCAAAGTATGTGAACCTCTAGGTTTAGGATTTAATTTGAAGGCGAATTTAGAGTCAGGTGTTTTCAATTAAACAATCAGGTGTGAGTGAGCGTGCTGTTTTATTTAAAGAACAGGGATCTATCATAGTCTGATCTTCACAGCACATGTTTATGGAAATGTATCATGGCACGAATAATGGAGATTTCTGAGGACCTCAGAAAAAGAGTTGTTGAGGCTCATCAGGCTGGAAATAGTTATAAAATCATCTCTAAAGAGTTTGGACTCCACCAATCCATGTCCAGATAAATTGTGTACAAACTGAGGAATTTCCAGACCATTGTTTCCCTCCCTAGGAGTGATCAACCAACAAAGATCACTCCAAGAGCAGAAGTGTAATCGCTCACGAGGTCACAAAGGAACACAGGGTAACTTCTAAGCAACTAAAGGCCTCTCTCACGTTGGCTAATGTTAATGTCCATGAGTCAACAAGTCTTTATTGAGATCATTTTCCTCAAGTATAATATTTTTGCCTGATTTGTAGGATGATGATTTAGGTCATATTTATGCAGATATATAGAAAATTCTAAAGGGTTCACAACATTTCAAACAACACTGTAGATAAAGGAAATGGTCATCATTTATCTGCATTTTGAAAATTTCCCTTTAGTATGTTATTTTTAAAAAAATTTCTTTATTATTTATGATAATTCACTGCACCATAAAGCTCCATTTTAAAGTAAGATTAAATTATATCCCAATGTCACTGGGAGACTTGCATGGTATTCAGACCAACCCTTGACATAAAGTAGTTGACTGTGTTCTTTCTCACCTCGTCGCGTTCTCCAGAGCACGGGAGAAAACACTGTAGCCAGAGGGAGTTGGAGAGTGTTGTAGAGAGTAGAACCAAGTAGCTGCTTCCTTCACAAAATTGTTGGCATCATCTCCTCCCAGAGAATTCGACAGTGCTTCATAGAAAGCAGTTTTACTGTCTGCTCTTCCCTGAAGCTGCTCAAAGTTCTATTGATATGATAGTTAGACAGCAATAGAGTTTCTCACAATACCATGTAAATACATACAGTCATGTGAAAAAAATAAATACACCCCATGGATATTGGTTTTTTTTTTTGTCTATGTTTTTTGTTTGTTTTACATATTTGGACAAGCTTATTTCTGATCCTCTTTGAAACAGTGCCTATTAATAAAGTTGATACATCCTATCAAATAACACATACTAAGTACACCCCTATCCATAAAATTAGAACCAGATGTTCAAAATTGGGTGCTAGCATTCATTGATTCAACTATGAAATTTGCATCATATCAAAGAGTGCTTGAAGATAATGTGAGGTAATCTGTCTGAATCCACCAAGGAATGACTCAAAAAGAAGAATTGGAGGGTTATGGCATGACCTAGTCAAAGCCGAATTTGAATCCCATTGAAATGTTGTGGGGGGATTTGTGGGCAGTACATGCAAGAAAACCCTCAAACATCTTGTAGCTGAAAGAATATTGCATGGAAGAGAGGTCAAAAATTCCAGAAAGCTGATGTCAGAGACTGGTGGACAATTATGCACAACACCTACGGGAAGTTATTTATGCTAAAGTGGGCAACAGGCACTGTTTCAAAGATGATCATATGTATGCTTGTCCAAATAAGTTTAAAAAAAAATAAATAAATAAAATTTTCCACTGGGTGTACTTATTTTGGTCATGTGTTACTACATTGACCTGATTAAATCCTGCCTGCTCTGACCTTGATGTTTTTAGCTCTGCTGATCAGACCATCCTCTGCTGAAGAGCCCAGCATGAGAGGCACACTGTGGAAGCGTCCGGAGCTCAGTGCTGCTGATGGATGTTCCCTAACCACCACACCATCTACCACTGGAGACCAGGCCTGCAGGGGGCCACTCACTGCCAACAACTGTACACAGAAATACAATTCATTTATCATTACATGTCATTTATCAAACCGACCACGACAGTAAAAAAAAAAAAAAAATCACGGTTTTAATTTGTATTAAATGAGACATAGCTAGGAGATGTAGCTTAATAAACCCTGTAGTCAGCGTTTTAATCACAGGAAAGCGACCTTGGTTTGTGCAGCGTTGATCCTCTCAGCAGATTTCTGTCTCAGGCAGATAAGTAGCTGTGCAGGATCTAATGATGAGCAGCCTAGCTCTAAACCCAGAGACACAGCCTGCTCCTGAGCTTTCTGCTTGCTCATTACTGTAGCTGGAGAGAACACTGAACCACCCTAAAAGAAAACATGCACAGAGATGCCATGCTCATAAACCAGATTTCAGTTATACAAATCCTATTCAAAGCATTGTTTCAATGTTTAAATCAAAAGACTATAATCAGTGAATTGCTTTAAGGGACAAAATAAACAAACCCAGGTAGAAATACTTATCATTGTGGTTCTTATATTTTATTATATACAAAACTAATAAAAGTTCTCATTTATACTAATTAAAGTCAGAAAAAAAAATTATGCTCATGAAAAGCTGTTTTTTTTTTTTTTGGTGTGGTTTAGTGGCAATTATATTATCATCTATTTATAGGGCTCTTTATCAGCACAGCATGTGTGAATTTGCATATTGCTGACAGCTTTATCAACCCTTCCTATTTTGTTCATTGCTAGAGTGGAAAATGTGGTGAAAAGCAGCTTCCCTATTCTGACAGGCTACAGTCACAGTCAACGCTTTACTTAACTGACAGAAGTTAAGAGCAGCCAGGCAGCAGCACTATATTACAGCACTGCACTGTAAACATGCTAGTAGAGTCAATTATTAAAGGCTGAGTTAAAGACAACAAATGTATGGATATATTGAACGCTCGTAAACTGGCTCATTTGGAAATTAATTCAAATAATGGGTAATGTGCCGGCGATACTGAAGTCTAGAGAGGACTTCGTACAGACTATGACCACTGCTAATCTTCCATCAAGCGGTAAGACGATTAATAATTGATACAAAAGTGCTATACGAAAATAGTTGAGCTTATACATAAAGTTTGAGCTTCTAATAAAAATGTAACTACAGACATGATGTAGACAATTTACCCCAACATGAACTGTACAAATATATATAGTAGGGTTATTGATTTTCCAGTATATCTGGTGTAGCAAATGTGCACAATAAATCATAAGTGTATGATAAGTGTATGATTAAGTGTATGATAAATTATGTTACTATTTTGGAGTAAAATGTAAAAAAAAAAAAAAATGATGTGATGTTTCAGTTCAAAAAAATGAATAAACAAACACTACTGCATACTGACAATAACCCAACTAGTAAATAAACTGTCATATTGTATCCAAAACAAACAACGCATTATGCATTATGATAAGCTCCCTCAACTGTAACTGACATAGAATAACATAACATATAACATAACATACACATTTATATTTAGTATAAAATGTCATTGCTTTCACTGATTTGTTCTAACTGTGCTTCTTTGTAACAGTAAGTGAAAAGGAGCCAGCAGTGGTGCTGAGTGACTATCCTCCCCCTGAAATTTGCGAGCCCCTGTTCAAGACAGGAGACTGGCTGAGACTCGTTTCTGAGTGAGTGCTCTGATGTTTATCTTCCACTACAGTCTTTCACTGCTGTTCATGTGTTAAGGAACGCCCTGCAAAATAGAAAGCTGCAGTGCACTTCATTACCATGTTCTTAACCCTTGTGTGTCCTTGTGGACATTTTTGTATTTTTCCATTTTATTTTTTTTTTATAAATAATTTTGTCTGTGTTAATGCAAACAACATATATTTTGCAAAAGGTGTGTATTTTTATTGGAATTTTAATATTTCACCCTCATTTGCTTTCATAAATCTATTTTAAACTAGGCACACAAAATAGCTACATTCAGGACCTTAAGGAGAAAAATGTCACCACTGAAACCCCCCACTTTTAATAAACGTGAGGCTTAAGCATAAAATCACGCAAAAAAAAATTCAAAAAAATGTTTTCAAAAAAATTCTGAAATGTGTGGTATTTTGTCAGGGTTAGTCTCTGGGGAAAATACATGCTTTTCCCTTTTTCTGATTCTGCTTTATTATAGAGCGCTGCAGACCAGATGAATACATGATGCAGCTATAATTGCGTGGGTGTGTGTGTATGCATATCAGAGTTGTGGTTTGTATGTGTGAACAGTAAAAGAACATTGAAAGAAAGAAATGATATTATACTGCAAATCACAAATCCCACCAAATGTGTACGAGTCAAAGAAGGTTACTGAGCTTTGAAGATTTTTGCATTATGTAAAGAAACCGGCGTTTAAATGGATAAAATTCTGAAAATGAGTGAATGTTTGGTCATTATGATCAGAACTGATGCTAGTAAAATCAAAGTCAGTGAAAGTGGAAAAAAAATATGAATATATAATATTTTTATGACAGATTTTTGGACATGGAGATTTTTGTCCTTTATGGACCTGAGTAGTAGTTATTTTATTATTATTATTATTATTATTATTATTATTATTTATTTTATTTTTAATCCGACACAGCATAAAAAATATGAATGCATCAAAATTAATGATGTTGTTCTTAATCATTGACATATCAAAGACTGTAATAATCAAAGAAAAAAAATATTGCTTAGCATTTAGTATATGGAAAATAATTACTATTTTTTTTTTTTCATAAAAAAAAAAAACACATATGTGGCATTATGTAAAACAAACAGAATTTAAAGAGGTACAATTCTGAAAATGAATGAATGTTTGGTAATTATGACTAGAATTGATGCTGGTGAAAAAATAGACATCAGTGAAGGTGCAAAAAAAAATTATATATATATATATATATATTTATTTTTATTTTTTTTTCTTTCTTTTTTTATGACAGTTTTTGGAAAAAAAATCAATTTCCGGACAAGGGTCAAAACAGTGTTCAAATGTCGCTTTGTCTATAGGCACATTCTTTATAATTTTATGCTCTATTTAAATATTTGAGGATAATAGTTAAATAATTGGCAACTTTGAGTCCGAAAGAAACACAAATAATTATATTTTCTATAATATATATTGTTACAATTTAAGATGCTACACTGATACATGTTGAATAATGTGCTTTATTTAACATGGTCTTACTGACTCGATTTTGCATATGTTTTTTTTTTTTAATGTAAAACGTTTCAGTCAGTCTACAGAGATTTTTTTCTTTTTTACATAGAATAACTCAGGTTTATAATATTGTTTTTTTAGGGACACATTGCTCAAGAGTGAAAGCTGTTTTTATGCATAAACTTGGATACAATTGAGGTTCTCTGATGTCATTTTAACTGAACACAAATGCAATCTGTACGACGCACTATTGTCATAGAAAAGTGTGATTGGTTCAACTTGTTGGTTACTTTCCATTGCACTCTATTTTGATTAAGTGTTGCAGGCCTTGTGTATTTGCAGAGACAACCCATTTGCTAAACAATGCATAAAATCAATTACACAATTAAACAATTGATGTAGGCTGGCGATGAGTTGGTCCAAATGTAATTACTAATAATTATCATTTAATATAAGCTAATTTTGCATAAATACTAAGCCATAATTCGTTAGATGGGACTTTAAAGGTTAGCTAGCTAGATCTTTCTGAAGTATTCAAATCGTTGGTGACAAAGATTGTGTTTATGTCATTGTTCAGCGCAGACTAATGCTTGATACTGTTTACCACATCAGTTATGGAGGAAGTTTATCCATCTCATCTGACAGCTGATTTCATTTCATTTTTCGTTTCCTTCCATTTATTTCCATATCATATGTGTGTTGACGGACCTTAACTATGGAAATTTAATTCAGGTTTCCTTATTTTTTTCCATCTGTTTGTTGTTGTCATTTTAATGGCATTTACTATGCACGTAAAAGCATAGTAAAGCAAAGCCTTTCTGTGGAGTTATTCTTGGAACATTTCCTAATTCCCAAAGCTGATATCTTGTTGAAGCTGGCATAACTGGGGAAGTCACTGTTCATTGCAGTCATGGGCACGTGTTTTAAGAGGCTTCACATTTAAATTTTAGAAAAACAAAATCACATGATTTTTCCACTTTGACGATGCAGAGCAGATTTCACAACATTCTGTTAGTTAATATTCAGGACTATTTCGAGGAGGAATAATGAGAAGAGATAAGACTTTCTTTTTATTTCCTCTATTTGCTTTGTGTTTATAATAACACAAAATGTTTTGAAATGGAGATTTCACGTGTCCATTTAGAAAGCCACGACCTACATTCTCCCTCTCTGTCCTTCTTTTCCCAGAAAGGGCTACTGGGTGAAGGTTTACTCTCTCCAGACAAGAGAGGAAAACTACATCCCACGCTGTCATGTGGCTAAGGTTTACCATGGGTGAGTGAACTTTATTGAATAGTGTCGATGAATGAGTTAGAAACTAGTTAACTTCAGTTCTTTTCAGTTACAATATGTCAAATCAGTGCATAACCCTACAGGATCCATTATACAAAACTAGCTTTTAGATTTTTATCATTTATATCTCTTGATATTAGAATAAAATACCAATTAGTTATACAAGTGACTCTCAAATAATTTGTTGATTTTTGTTCTTTTTTTCACTTTAGATTTTACGATGAGTGGGTTTCTATTTGATTGTTTTTACTTTATCAAACTTATTTTGATATATTCTTTATTATTAGGTCTAGGATTATTTTATTTTATTATCTTAGAGTATTCGATTATTTTCCTCTCAAATGTTTTTGCTGCCTCTTCCCTAATAAACAATTAATGAAAATAAACACAAAAACTACAGTGTAGGTTAAATACTAACACTTCCTCCCTGCTGTATTCAGGTGGTTGTTTGAAGGTGTTACACGACAAAAAGCCGAAGAGCTGCTTCAGCTGCCTGGGAACAGAGTCGGGTCTTTTATGGTCAGAGATAGCAGAAGAGGTGAAGGGATTTTACTTGGTGAAGTGTCTTTAGCTTGCTATTTAAGTTTCTGAGCATGTATAGTGAATTGTTTGGTTTGGTCCTGCAGGTGTGTATAGCTTGTCTGTGCGCCAAAGAGCTATAGTGCATTACCGGATACGGCGTCTGCCAAACAACTGGTACTTCATTTCTCCACGGCTAACGTTCCAGTGCCTAGAGGACCTGGTCAACCACTACTCTGGTAACGCTGACAAAATAATATAATCATTGAGAAAACTAATGTAATATCCTGTAGTTGCATTTTTATGAATAGGTAGTTGGATCTGAATGTTTTTTTTCCTCTCTCACACACAGACATAGCAGATGGTCTGTGTTGTATACTCACTGGTCCTTGCCTGGCAGCCCCTGAGCCAGCACGCATCTCTCAGTCGGCTCCTATACTGAGACCACACAGCATTAACTGGACGGCAGTGGACAGGTACATGACTCACTTTGAACATTAGCTAAGCTGGGCTGTTGTTGGAAAGTGCAAATAATGGAAAATGGATTTGCTTACTTTATTACTCACTAGAGCTATGGACAAATGAGAGTCATCATTTACAAATAACTTATTATGTAAGCAAAATAGGTTGTTCTCTCACCCAGCTTCAGAGCCACCTGGGATTAATCAGTGAACTAGCCATATGACAACCAATCTTCGCTAAAATACATGCTAGACAGTTCTTGCTAATTGTGCTAATGTATTAATCCCTCCCCAGAACGGAGCTTGACCAGCAGAACACCACTGGCTCCTCTGCACAATGGGAATCTTACATCAGTGCCGGAGTGCAGGACAGTGTATCATCCTATCTCTCTCTGGCAGGAATGGAAGAGAAAAATAGGCATAGCAGGAAGAGGAAGAAGTGGAGATCTATCAACACATTTTCAAGTCAACGTATGTACAGTGCGGTTACCGAGGAAGAGGACAACGAGGAGGACTATTAAACAAAAAGAACAAAACAATTATAAGTAAAATCTATACCCCGAATGGACACATCTAAGGAATACATTTCTTTTCTTTCTATAGTTTAGGAGGACAACTTGACGTTGTTGCTCAAACAAATGAAGTATTTTGCTCAAACTGTTGCACCATTTTCTCACCATCTGTTTCTTACTACCAAAGATGGACAAAGAATATTTATTCTTGTACTTTGCCTTTTATATTGTGTACCATCCTCTCATTGTTCATGCACTTACCATAAGCAAAGCCTGGTGGAACAGAGATGAGGAAGAGGATGAGGACAGATGAAGGCTGGCGATGTCGGCACCGTTTCTGTCTGCTCCCACTGTCACTCTGGTGGGGTCTCCTCCGAAAAGAGCGATGTTCTCCTGTACCCACACCAGTGCCGCTGCCTGGTCCTGCAGCCCATAGTTCTCAGAAAGAGTACTGGAACCTGTAATCATAAAGCTATGTGAACTATAAGGCTGTGAATGAGTTTTCACAATCCACAATCCAGTCATCTGTAACTAAGGGATACCATAGTTAACAATAGAAGTCAATATCTGTGTTATTACACCCTAAGAATCCACACTAAAATTTGCACCTAAAGTGTAGTATTCTTGAAAGATTAGAAAGCTAGTGTTGTCTGGAACAGACTAGCTTCTTACTATGTAATTAAATAAATATGATTTAAAAAAATAAAGCTATATAGTAAAAACAATGTGTATCTGTATGTTGCCGGAGTGTATAGTACCTGTGCTAAGGAATCCGAAAGCAGCCGCCCTGAAGTTTGCGGTCACAACGATGATGTTTCCTACAGCAGCGAGATAAGAGCCATCGAGTAAGCTGGAGTCAGCATTATGAAAGAACAATAGGACTGAAGTAGGCTGTTTCTGTAACATAAACACACACACACACACACACACACACAATTAATATTACACTACAGAAGGCAGAAATAAGAGTTTATGGGCACACTATTTACACAGTATACAGTATATGCATTAAACAGTGTTGTATTTCTCTGTGTGTGTGTGTGCAAGAGAGAGAGAGAAAGAGAGAAGAGAGAGCGAGAGAGAGTGAGAGAGAGAGACAGAGAGCGAGAGAGTGAGAGAGAGAGAGAGAGAGAGAGAGAGAGAGAGAGAGATAGAGACAAGCTCATCAGGACCTACCACACTGCTGGGTACAAATATATTGAGGTAGAGACAGTCCTCATTAGAGCTGGATTTATCAGTGTCGCCAGGCTGAAGACAAGAAGGCCTAAAACATATCCAACATTTAAACCCAAATATCCATACAATAAGCAATTGCAAATCAGCAGAGAACAGGATTGTAATCACATGACAATGACAACTTAAGTCCAAAAGTGCTTAAGTTGATTTTCTGGATGCACCATTCAGATTATGCAAATCACATAGTTCACGCCTCAGAAACTGCCAGAATTTTTCTTGAGTAGAGGTGTACAGAGTAGAGACCACCTTGCCTTTAAGCATGAAAAATTTGGGGAAGAGAAAATGCAGAAGAAAGAAGCAGTTTTTTTTCTTTGCTGTCAAAACAATATGATATAAAAGCAAGTGAGGATTTAAAAGTTGCAGTGTTTGCATTATATTTTTAGATCTTGTGTTGACATATATATTAATAGCACTGGATTTTACTTCAGAGTTATAAAATCATCATGTTCGCATGGGATTTTATCCTATTTTTGCCATGCTTGTAATTAGGTCATTTGAGATGTCATGTTTATAAAATAATGCCAATGTTCTAGTTCATTCTGGGAGCTCTCCTGCAAAAGAAAATATGCAGATGGTTTGAATGATAATCTGACCAATCTGTTACAGTTACAGCTCACATTAACTGTAGTTCATAATTTTGTCCATAAAAATGTCATTCTTTGAGATGCAAAATGTCTCCAATTAAGATGCTGTCTCCTCCGATGTGCATGCTCAAATTCCCTGCAACTGTCTGAATAGCGCTTAATTACTGTCTGTAATTACGTTTGAAACCTTCATACTGATGTGAGCAATTTCAGCATTAACCCCTTACTATGTGCATGTAACTTAACTCTGAATACAGCATGTAGAAACAGAAGTAAAACACACACCGAGCAAATGTGGCATTCCAGGTTCCTGTCCAATCAGCTGGCGTCGGGGGCCTGAAACGCATTTCACCAGTTGGTGGACTTGCGTAAGGAACACCCAGGAAATAATTCACACTCTTGCCGTCAGTCTCAATCAGCTTCATCTCGTTTTTACCAAGGAGTGTTCCATGGCCAGGGATGGACACCGAGGTTAGCTGTTGCCTCAACACTTAAAAATAATATTCCATAGCACTAACATTAGACAGTGATGTTATTTTATAAGAATATTACAGAAAAGAACGGGTCTGAATGATGATTCTGACTGTAAATTGAGATCCCTGCAATTTACATTTATGACATTTGGCAGACGCTCTTATCCAGAGTGACTTACATTCATCTCATTTATACAACTAAGCAATTGACCATTAAGGGCCTTTGTCATGACCTTCCTATCATAAAACCATCTTAACCACTGAGCTACCACTGCTC
>JAOUWY010000071.1:27841718-27859754 GCA_025728095.1 Prietella phreatophila
GGTCTGGAGACTGGCTAGGCCACTCCAGGACCTTAATGTGCTTCTTCTTGAGCCACTCCTTTGTTGCCTTGGCCGTGCGTTTTAGGTCATTGTCATGATAGAATACCCATCCACGACCCATTTTCAATGCCCTGGCTGAGGGAAGGAGGTTCTCACCAAAGATTAAGATTAATTATAGACTGATCATTTCTTTGTCAGTGGGCAAACGTACAAAATCAGCAGGGGATCATATACTTCTTTCCCTCACTGTAAGCTATAGCATAGAATAGACAGTAGGCGATAGCACACAGAATAGCCTTCAGAAGACAATCTACAGATGCTATAAATCAGGTCTGTTAAAACATGGCCTCAATATGCTTGGTGTTTGAAAGCACTCCACATGTGAAGGAAATCTCCACTACTGTGTGTCTGCCAGTAAAAAAATACATAATACTGACTTTTCTCCTTGGAGACAAAATAAAGACATCCCACAAATGCAAGGGAAGAATTATGGACAAGGAAGAAGCCTATTCATATGATAGAGTTAACTTATAGCAACAACAAAACTTAAACAAAGAAGGAAAGAAATAAACAAAAAATATGTACACTGCACATGGCTACAATGAATATACTGGTAAGGGATTTGCAGTGTGTTTGAAAATTACTGCAATGAAGCCCTGTCTTTACATTATTAAAGTTAAAGTTGTTCCTGAAGTGACATTGTAACAAACCCTGGTATTTAATAAAATCATTATGAAATGTTTTTAGCGATAGTTTTTTTTAATTCCATGTTTTTCATCTGGAACATTGTAGATGCAAGAGAGGAAATTAGGTCTACCATGACTTAGCTTTAAACTAAATGCAATATGAGGGGTTAATTACGGTAATCAGGCTTGACGGAGACTGGTGCTCGGACGTAAATTCTAAAAGGAACTAAACTCACTGACTTTCCAATGTCCAAATTAGAGCAAAACTGGTATAAGGTTCATACAGTTCCTCAATTGCTGAACTGCTTTAAAAATTTGCTTTCGGTTGCTATAAATACATTTCTTGACCTCTGGTGAATTTATGAATTTATTGAGCGAAAGTTCAAAGTAATAAATGCATGTTGCAAGGTTATTCAGCAAGACAGACTCAAGGTGGTCACCTTGAGGTCAAGCAAGAATTCTCTCAATACACTCACAGATGTGTATATAAAACAGGATTATATCTGGGGAACTGAGGAATACAATTGGTGTATACTAGTGCACATTTAAATGTAGTATTCTTCGTTTTTTGTGTCTATAATCAAAAGGGGCTTTTCTTAAATAATTTGTCTTTGAGAAGGTTTCCCAAATAAATATTGTACTTTAATGGCTTTGCCAAGATAAAGTAAGCCAAAAGAAATTTTGTTTAAACAGCAGCCCAGAAACACTCGCTTCTGCCAGACATAATGTTCTGTTCCTTGCATTCACCAGGGCTCATTAGTACAGGCTGTCCATGCATTTAGAACTCAGATGACATTGCATGATCAGCTCTCTCAGTTCACTTACAGCGCGGCCTGGAGCAAGACAGACACAGCTATATAAACCTAGGAGTTATTTAAATGCTGGGACAGTTGCTAAGATCAACAGACACCAAAACAAGCTAATAAGTATACAGAAAAGATAGGTCTCATGTGGCTTCTTCCAAAATAGAGCAGTGGGAAGAATTAGTATCAGATCCATGTGAAAAAATGAAAGATTCTGATTGAAGTTAAACACAGTGGGAAAGGGTACTTTAAAGGGTGCTGTTTAAATAGCATACATCAGACTCGCTATCATTTCTGCAGAGAGGAGCAGCACTGATGTAGTGTAACTTATTGATCTAGTGTTGCTCAGTACAGCGGGTCAGAGTGTCTTGAGCTCACCCTTCTTCTGGTAGGCAGTCTGGGGGTCCTGTGGCAGTACCAGACTACAGGCCTGTCTCAGAGGCTTATCATATGCTCCACAGACTCGTGTGTCAGGATACAGCATGCATGTAAAATACACAGGGCCTTCATCTCGAAGGTCTGCCACATGACAAAACTCCTCCTCCATACAGCCTGCAGTGTATACAGCCATAGAAAACAGACACACAACACAAAGTATAATCTCAGAAATAAAGGTGCCAAACTTTTCCTTGTTGCTGAAGGGGTACCTTCAAAACATCTTTGTACCTTTTGTAATATCTATACACCTTTAAAACTAATCTAAGGTACATAATTGAACCTTAAAGAGCACTGGAGTACCTTTGATCTATTTGAAAAGATAATTTAAGCTACAACACATGCCAGTCTCATATAAAATAGTGTAGCCTTGATGGTACCACACCAGCGATAAGGAAAAGTATAATTTAACCACATTAAGTAAGATTTCTAACTTACGTTTGAGACACCAGAGCTGGGCCTCTGCTGCATTGAACTGGTGTTTGAAGACCCAGTACCGCTGGCTTGGTGTTTCTTTCTTTGATTCAATCTTAATTTCATTGGTATCAAGCACCTCAAAATTATGCTTCACTGAGTCTACAAGGTCATATAAAAACACCTTGTTAATCAAAGACTATGACAAAACTAAACATATTGACCACTGTTTTTCTTAATTTATTTCAAATAGAGCACTGTAAAATACAGTAATAATTCCTCCCATGCCCGCTCAGACATGGTGATATCAATTTGCTTAAATTTTCAGCTAAAATACAAGTGTCTTAGAATGTTTCATACCAGACAGAGTGGATCTGGAAACGTCTAGAAGTGCTGATTCTCCACAGGCTCCCTCAGTCTTTAGTCGTGTGCTCATATCTGACTCTGCAGACAAAAACATGGCTGTTATACCACTAAAGCAAACATGGCAGTAAGCCGTGCTGTTCAAGATCTACATGATTCTGTCGACTCAAGCATCTCTAGTGTGTACTGTGTTATATAGATTAAAGCAGTAAGCATGATGTAGGCATGTTGGCGTCTGTACCTGTCCAGAGGTAGACCTGCTGGAAGCTGAGGATAGTGGCTTGGTAATCAGTTTTGTTTTTGCTTGATGCTGGCAAGGCTGAATCAGCTGGAAACATGACAACAGTTCTACTCAACTAAATACAATACATATCTAATAAGTACAAAAAAGGTTCTGCAGGGTAATCTTAGGATGGTCAAAGGTTCTATCTTGTTAAAGGGTTTCCACCTGTAAAAGGCAAAGGCCATCAATGAAACAATCTCTTTATGATGATAGATTTTTTAACCGTTTTTTTTAAGTGTTTAATCCAACAACAATTAAAATGAAAAAAACAACTTCAAACCCAAAATTCACATATTTCAAGTGTCTTACTGATGATAAAGTTCTGTCCACCAAATTCAAAGGTAAAACATTTCTGCTGTTTGTTATATTTGAGTCCAGCTCCACAGGTTCGTCTGGATGAAGCTACACCGCTTACATCCCAGTCGTCCTCACTGCACTGCAGCACACCAGGAAAACTCAGCAGACCACACATCACAGATCCTGCCAATCCCAACAGAAAAACACACACTCCTTCAACTCTTTACCTATATTAGAAGGGAAGTTCACCTTATTTCACATTTGAGCAGTTCTAAATAGTTATTCGGCAATTTCTAGTCCCCTCAGAGAGCTCCAGCTCCAACTCCTACTGGACTCCAATCAATTGAAAAATCCATATTACACACATTGTACACACATGCATCGGCTGAAACAGACAAAAACAGTCATCGTTTGGCACAAGGCTCTATCTGTCAATGGAAACAAATATAAATGAACACCGATTTGTGCTCTCGATGGAGCATTTGTATTTTATATGTTTTATCTGTGAGGGAAAATTGTTTTTAAGGACCTTGTTAAGAGTTTAACAGTGACTTTCTGGCAGCTATACGACATGATGGTTACTAACAACATGTGTTGAATTTAGAGGAAAAACCACTACTGACCTCCAGTGAGGACATTCTTGTTGAAAATGAAGCCATCGCAGCAGCTCTCCTGACTGCAGGTGTCCGCACAGAAGTGATGTACATCATCTAGAGAAGCCCTGGGTGCTTCAAATACAAGAGTGCGATATACTCCAGAATTCACTTTGTGAAAACGTAGTCTCTTAAAGCTCTTCCTGCCAGCGGTATTGAATTCATGTCCTTTGGTGTGGAAAAAAAAGAGACTGGGGTAAGCAAGAGAAAAAAGAGGTTCTTGATATGCTTCACATTTTGGGCAAGACCATCCGAAAAGAAAATGTTCACTATTCTAGTCTTCTTCAAGTTCATCAAGAAGGCTGTACCTTATTGCTTTATATGCAGAAGTACTGGCATGAAGAAATGTGAGCTAGTGGACTGGATTATCAATATCTAGGATTCATTTGAGCAAATGTATAACTTACTAAGGATAAACAGAGTGCCAATAAGCTGAGCACTTTTTTCTCTCTTTGCAAACAGCTATGATTCAAGGCAACATTACAAAACACTGTTCAGTTTATAGATATGGTCATATGCTGCACCACACCATAAAGAATCTATATGGTTTATTGTTATATTTATTAGGCAAATATTAAATTATCTAGAACAACTGCCCATATCCAATAACATACCTTTCTTTCTAAGCACTGTGAGATTGGGCTTGACTCCAACCTTGACTTTCAACAAGCAGCTCAGTGCTTGGAATGTATCAGCTGCTTCATTTCCCAGAAACCCCTTTCTCTGCAATGCGAAATGAAACAAAGTCAATGCAGATTACTGTACTTGCATCTGATGTTACCGATCACAGTAAAAGAGTCACTCAAGAATGTTTTTCAAAAGGAAAAAAGCCATATGGACATATTGTGTTTAGCCATTTTTTGTGAATGTTGATGTTTCATTTAAATCTGCATTAAGTAACTATTTAGTAAAAAAAAATAAACAAGTAGGATAGAATAATTAGCAAGCAGGATAGAATTATTGTAATCATAAAAATGTAATAAAATAAACAAATAGGATCAAATAATTTGAATCATAATAGTCTGAAAGCTTACAGAAATGTTTTAAGAGAATGAATCTCCTGATCCTGAAGTAGGAAATTTCCACGTATGGTACTTTAATAGTTTTTCCAGTGAAAGCACAAAAAATGTAATAGAGGCACTGATAATACTGAAGTCGAAGTGCAGGTTAAATGTTTGCAGTGTGTTCAGTGTAGAGATATGTTTGATTTGAGTGCCTCTGTGTGAAAGAGCCAGAAATGTGTCACTATTAGTGAGAATGATGTGCACTTATTACTTCCTGAGAGATCTTGCATTCAACATTAGTTGTCTGTGTGCTGTAGAAGTCACAGAAGGTTTGTGTTCCCTCACTGAAAAGAGCAACATACTGGCACGAGTCATCTTTTGCACAATCTAGAGAGAGGAAAAACAAACAGTCTTTTTAGGTTGCCGTAATAGTTATTAAGTGTTTAGAATGTTAGTCGGTGATTTATGTATTTTGGTGCAATCAAGAGCTTCTGGAGTGAATTAAAATTGTGATAAACAGGTAGTTAGTGCATAATTGCTCTCATAATAACAGCACTTGAAAATGCCGGTGCTGTAATAAAAATAGGCTGTATGTTTTATCTCTAAATTAACTCCTACACCCAAACCTGCACCTCCACTTCACACTCACTCACCAAGCACACATCTTCTAATCTGAGTTTCCAGTGGCTGCGAGGAGGGAATAGATTGCAGCACCACCGCATCCACAGACTCCAGCAACAGTGATGACACTTTAACAGCCTTGAATTTCTCCAAAACTGCTCATATAGACAGACACAGACATACACATGCACTTGATTAGTTCTATTTACACATAAAGGGAATTGTTTTCATCAAAGATATTTGGGATATTTAATTTACTGATAAATGTAGTTCATTATAAGTTACATTTATATAGTGCTTTTCTAGACACTCAAAGCGCTTTACATAGTATTGGAGGGAATCTCCTCAACCATCACTAGTGTGTAGCATCCACCTGGATCATGCGACGGCAGCCATAGTGCGCCAGAACGCCCACCACACACCAGCTATTAATGGAGAGGAGAGAGTGATGTAGATGGAGATTATTAAGGGGCCATGACAGAGAAGGTCCAATGGGGGAATTTCGCCAGGACACCCGGGTTATACTTTTACGATAAGTGTCCTGGGATTTTTAATGACCGCAGAGTGTCAGGACCTCAATTTAACGTCTCATCTGAAAGACAGTGCTGTTTTTACAGTATAGTGTCCCCATCACTATTAAGCATTAGGCCCCACATAGACCACAGGGTGAACACTGCTGGCCTCAATAATACCATTTCCAGCAGCAACCTTAGTTTTCCCCAGGAGGTCTCCAAACCAGGTAGTGGCCAGGCTCTGCCATGCTTAACTTTAGTGGGAAACCAGGCAAGAACTACTAGGAGATATGGCTCTGCCACATATACATTCCTTCATTTGAGATTAGCGACATGACATACATCATTACCTTTGCATTGCTCTGCAGTAACTGGCTCATCTGCAGATGTCCAGGAAAGTTCTTCCCCTTCTACAGTGACACAAAGCCACTTGCCAGACACTAAGTGCTTTTGGGCTGATAGGACGTCCCCTTTTTCAGTACAAGTGAGGTTCCTCTGCTGACACTCTGAAACACCTTTGCACCAGAGATAAAATGCAATAGAAAATCAGTTCATTAAGTACGTTTACATGGACAACAATAATCCGATATTAACCCGATTAAGAAAATACCCTGATTAAGAAACTACCATGTAAACAGCAATTTTTAATTACCATAATCCGATTAAGGTCATACTCGAAGTAAACCCAAATCAAATTAAGACATGTGGAGTATTCCTGTTTTAGTTGCATTATCGACATGTATTACAGACATGTAAAAACCTTAATCACATTATTAACGTCATGTGAGAGTTTTCACCGCATTTTGCGACAGGACAGCAGTGCACAACCGTTTTACTGCAAACAAGAGAGCAGGGCTGCATCCAAAACCACGTATTTACCTACTATAGGCCTATAGAAGTACTACTATAGAGTAGTACACAGATTGGGATGCAGCCCACAGCTTCAAGTAGTCGTCTATTTGCATGTATAGCATGAGAAATAATTAACTGCACTTGAAGCGTCCGTAAAAATGTAAAATAAAAACATCCAAAACTGTATATGGTGCCATAACGAAAACAAACTGCATGTTGATACGTGAAATTCTGGAGGGATGTCGGATGGCATGGCGCGGGGACGTAATGACGTGTGCCGTTAATCACTCTATGTTCTATAACATGTAAAACGGGAACATGAAAGGAATATTCTAAAAGCGATTCATGTAAACACCTTAATCACAATATTGTCTTACTCAGAATAAGGTCAATAATTAGATTACTGCTGTCCATGTAAATTTTGTCATTGTCACTAAAAGACAAATGTCTGAACAACCATGCCCTAACAACCATGAGTTGGATCTGATTAATTCTACCTGGTCAGAAATAATGGGTCAAACTTTCACTTACAGTGTGAAGGGCTGAAGGCTCCCAGTGCTACTGTGGAGGTTCCTGAGGTACAGGGGAAACATAGGTCCTTCCCTGCTTCAGACTGATATGAGCCATGTGGACATGCAACACATCTACCTCCACTGGAGAACGAGCCAGCTGGACATAGCACTGACAGAGACAGTGAATGTGTGAAAAGACACACTTGACAGTGGATGTTTAAAAAGACACACGACTAGTAACCACAGAGTAAACTACAAACCCAGCTAGAAAGGTCTTCCAAGGCATTAACACACCCATATAAAAACAAAACCTGATAAATATATAAAAACTGGACCAGATCACTACTTTCACTTTCATTATCCGAAGCAGGTCTATGATTAACAGAGAAACAGGCAGTAGAGATAGCTTACCACACCCAGAGGTGTCTGGGAGCAGCCGAAAGCCTGCAGAGCAGTTGAAAGAGGCAGGCGAGGAGAAGGCTGTAGTGCTCTCCGAGACGAAGATTGACTGGTACGGCTTGTTTCTGATCAACGCCATCACCCCATCCAGCTTCATCTGACTGCTGAGCACAGTGTCTAAACAGAGACACACATTGATGTCAGCCTGGCTTCATTAGGGCTTAAAATATGTATGTATTTTAGTGTTTCAGGTAGGAAAGCCTGAAATGAGGACGTTACCCAGATCCATTGCATGGCATTATTGCAAATAACAATTTTTCCAAGATATCTTTGAAATTATATAATCATTTACTATAAAGACATTTTTTTATTACAACCTACATCATTAACTAATTTAAGATGTTTTCAAATCACCTTTCCTTAAAACAGAATCTGTATCCTGTGTTTATTTGTTTCTGTAAAGCTGCTTTGAGACAATGTCCATTGTTAAAAGCACTATACAAATAAAATTGAATTGAATGGAAATTGAAAATTTGAAATGTTCATTTTAAAAAGTGATTCAGTGATACATGCTGTGCATCAATTGCAGTTGCTTTTACCGATGTCGTGGAGATCAGGCAAGACGTTGACTGGCAGATCAGAGAGGCGAGCTTTAAAAGTGATGTAAGCAGTGAGGTTTTGCCAGTTCACGCACTCCAAGAAGACAGACGACTCAACACAAATTGATCTGTACTGACCAGGAGATAGCTAAGCCACAAACAATCACAAAAAATATGTTTCAGAAACTGGACAGCTGTGGCAGAGCTCAAAGTGGATGGATATAGGTGAATAGGATACCTGTAGGCTGCAGAGTCCTGCTGCTCTCAGGTTAAACAGTAGAGAAGCATGCAGCAGAGAATGCTGAACACTGCAGCTTTGCTGATCCTCTGCCAGAGACAGCTGCAACACTGTGGAAACCTGCACAGTCTGCAGAGGCTGAGCTCCTGAGAAACACACACACATTTTCAGACCAATGCATTCTTGGCGTTTGTAGTAAACAAAATATGATGATTGCATCTTTACATCGATTATGCTTATGAGTATGTGCAAATTTTACTTTGGCAGGAGTAGGCCAGAGGAGCTTCAATCAACCAGGTCCTGGTCACTGGATCACACAAGAATGTTTCTGCAGGCAGGGCATTAATATAACCTTGGTCACAAAAAATCTCACAGCGCTGCCTCTGTTTCCCAGCCATACTCTCATTGTCACACAGAAGAGCACCATGGGATATAGAGACACCGAAGACAAGAGGGCACTGAGGAGCTAACACAAAACATAGAGAAAGAACCATTTTACAGATGCTTGTAAAAAAGAAAAAAAAACAGCTTCACTAATATTCAAAGTAAGTAGGCTACAAAAAGAGAAGTGGAAACTGCGTACTGTCACACGATGTTTTGACTAAGCGGGGACTGCGAGTGGAGGGGATCTCCCGGCCAGTTTCAGAAACACACCAGCAATAAACCTCATCACACTGCTGACGTTTGAACATCTTACCATCTGCCACACACTCTGGCTCATAGCCAATACCTGCCTCTCGCTCAGACACCAGCTTCTTCTGAAGAGCACACCAACTGGGACCTGTATCGCCACACACAACGCACAACCAATCACCAAAAAATAGAAGAGAAAAGAAAGAATAAGTCATAGTTTGTAACCATGTGTTAGAATAGACTGCATTAAAACATATACACTAACAGAGAACTTTATTTTAGGAACACCTGTACACCTACTCATTCATGCAATTATCTAATCAGCCAATCATTGGCAGCAGCACAAGGCATAAAATCATGCAGATACAGACCAGCAGCTTCAAGTACTCTTCACATCAACCATCAGAACGGGGAAAAATGTGATTTCAGTGATTTTGACCATGGCATGATTGTTGGTGACCCGGCAGCTGATCTCCTGGGATTTTCACGCACAACTCTCTAGAGTTTACTCAGAATGGTGCAATAAAGAAAAAAACATCCAGTGAGCAGCAGTTCTGCAGATGGAAACTCTTTTTGATGAGAGAGGTCAATGGAGAATGGCCAGACTGGTTCAAGCTGACAGAAAGGCTTGAGTAACTCAGATAAGCACTCTGTACAATTGGCATGAGTAGAAAAGAATCTCAAAATGCACAATACATCAAAACTTGAGGCGGATGGGCTACAACAGCAGAAGATCATGTCAGGTTTCACTTCTGTCAGTCAAGAACAGAAATCTGAGGCTGCAGTGGGCACAGTTTCATCAAAACGTGACAGATGAAGACTGGAAAAATGAAACTCGATTTCTGCTGAGGCACACAGATGGTAGGGTCAAATTTTGGTGCAAAGAGCATGAATCCATGCACCCAACCTGCCTTGTGTAAACAGTCCAGGCTGGTGGAGGTGGTGTAATGGTGTGAGGAACGCTTTCTTGGTACACTTTGAGCCTGTAATACCGATCAATCATCGCTTGAATGCCACAGTCTATTTGAGTATTATTGCTGACCATGTACATCCCTTCATGGCCACAATTTACCATCTTCTAATGGCTACTTCCAGCATGATAATGCACCATGTCACAAAGCAAAAGTCGTCTCAAACTGCTTTCATGAACATGAATGAGTTCAATGTTCTTTAGTGGCCTTTCCAGTCACCACATCTGAATCCAATAGAACTCCTTTGGGATGTGGTAGAACGGGAGATTCTCAGCATGAAAGTGCACCTGAAAAGCCTGCAGGAATTGAGTAATGTAATCTTGTCAACATGGACCAGAATCTCAAAGAAATGCTTATAATATCTTGTGGAACACATGCCATGATGAAAGGAGACTGTTTTGAGAGCAAAGAGACTATACTAATACCATGTATTAGTATAGTGTTCCTAAAAAAGTGTTTGGTGAGTGTACTGTAAATCACTTTAGCAGTAAACTGCAATAGAAATATAACAGAATCTTTAAAATATATATATATGCACTTGTAAAGTCAATTCAATTCAGCAGTTATTAAAAATATGTTTTGTTGCATAAAAACACAGCTGAATGATTGTATTTACACTGTAGCTCTCCGGTAGGGCTATGTGTGGCTGGCTGGATGACCTCTCCAGCAGCAGGACTGACACACAAAGCAACATTGCTGATGGCATCATACTTCTGGAGCACAGAAAAATCGCCATCCTATACACACACACACACACACACACACACACACGCAAACACACACAGAGTTGCAATCAAAATTATTCAACCCCCATTGCAAATCAGGTTTATTGTGAGCTGTTTGTAATGAACAAATCAAACAAAAGCAAGTGAAATAGTTCAACACAACAAAAGCTTCAAGTAATTTCCCAAAATTCAACTGAAAATGCAACTTATAGTGACTTCTCAGTCTCAAAATTATTTTACCCCTTCATGGCAAGCATCTTTAGTACTTTTTGCTGTTATGACCTGCTGCAAGCAAGATGTACAGCCAGGTAGCTTTCCCATCCTGCCTTCTCAGAGATCTAGTTACAGCTGTTGAGGTTTCCTTTTTCTGCGCCATCCAGGTATTTCATCAATTTTCTGACCCTAGACAGTTCAGGTATTTCAGGTGTTTCTGGTGCAGCTAATGAAGCCCTTGATGGTTTGCTTGAGACAACACCTGTTTTGCATATTTGTGCTGTTGGGAGGAATTTTATTCAGGGGGTTGAATCATTTTGAGACTTGAGAAATCATTATAAGTTGCATTTTCAGTTGAATTTGGGGAAACGACTTGAAGAATTCATTGTGTCTATTTCAATTGCTTTTGTATGATTTGTTCATTGCAAACAGCTAAATGTCTGTATATTTTGACAATAAACCTGATTTTCAATGGGGGTTGAATCATTTTGATTGCAACTGTACATACATAGGTGCAACCCTGGTTTATAATAATAAATGGTTGACTTATACATGGTGGAATAAACATGTCCAGATAAAAATAAACACACCTCCTCACAAGATGGGATGTAGGAAACAATCATCTCAGAGGTTGCCTTATTCCAAACAGACATGCTGTATTCTGCGTGTGATCTCTGGCATGTAGTTTGGCCTGAAAACAACATGTGACAAAATTGTCATTACTGTATACTGTACATATATAGTGATGATTATAAGATTAATGACGTGTATAAATATTCCTCAAGTGTAATGCCAAGTCAAACCAAATGAATTTGAATTGAACTACAATCAGATAAGAGCAACAGTTGTAAATCTGTTAATAGCTGTAATTCAACTGTAGCTTCAAATAACATGTATTTACACTGTGGGGGCTGTATGGAGCGAGCAGTAAGAGATCCAGTAATGTAACCTCCATCTTCATCTACACACCAACAATGCCCTGCAGAGAAGGGATGACATTGTCTCATATCAAAACCTTGATACAAACAATTGATATCTTTTAATTGATATTAATCTTCTAAATGATATCTTAATAGAGGGTGATTGGAACATTGTGTTCTCCTGTTAGGAAGATTAGAAATGACATAAAGAGACAAAAACCAACAGCTATAAAAGTGTGAATAATACCAGCTTCCACGGCGATAATAGACAGCTTTTAGAAACTAGAGACTTGTCTTACCAGTGCTTGGATGACATTGACTGGGCAGCCACTGGCCAAAAGCATCACACTGTGGGCGATATGGCTTGTATCCAAACAGCAGACTTTGCCTGTCCCTTCCACTGGCCAATAAGCTGCTCTGCCAGTAAAACTGAAGGGCTGTAGCAAAGGGAAATCATTCAGCACTCTCAAAGGCCATGTATATTTCCTACAAACTTGGTAGAGTTCTTAAGTACAGACAGTGATTCTTCTTATTAAATTCACCTACCAAAAATGCTTTAATGTAATAGCGAGTCATAAAGTATTATAACATTTTACTGATTGTTAAAAACAGCTTTAAATGGGCTAGGGAGATAGAAAGAGATGGGATCAAAGAAAGAATATGGGTAGAAGGGGGACAGAGCCAAAAGTTACATACTAGAGTATGCTGCAAGGTGTAGGGCAGAGTTTGTATTACTCAAAAGAACATCTGAAATCTGAAACCCATGACTGGCTGCCTGCTGTAGCTCTTCAGGGCTCAGCTTCACACTCTCTGCCAGGAGGAAGCTATAACCCACGGGTATATGGGAGCTATTGGAGAGCGAGATCAGTCTCTCTGCCTCTGCCAAGAACTTATCACCTTGCTCCTGCACCAAAGAGCATGGCCCTGGACCTGCGAAACAGTGGAAACTTGGAGATTTTAGTTGTAAATCATGAATTTGTACTTGGCTGAACATTCTAATGGTTGACACTCACATTTTGGAACCTGGCTGACTGGAGCTTTAGAGTCAGGGATCATGTCTCCTTTCTGGTCAATACACCAGCACTGGCGCAGGTTAAAGTGACCCAGAGGAGCACTAAAATCGGACAGTGGGCCTGGATACTGGCTAGTGTCTCCTCTGAGAAGTCTCCATAGGGACATAGGGTTCAGGAAAATATATGGTCCAAAAACAGCTTGAGCATTCCCATCTAGGATTTCAGATGGAAGTTCTGAAAATGCGTCAAACCTGGCCAAAGAAGGAAATACTTTCTGATGTCTTGCCTGGAATAATGCAAAGAGGAAGCCCTGGAATGATGTCATCGCTTCTGGGTTTCTTCTGTATTCTTGCAGAATATTAAGGAGTTCAGATACAGGCAGCTGCTTTCCGGCATTGTTGACTTGGCTCCACTCGCGGTAGATCAGAAAGGCTTGCTCGGGAGGGCCATCACACTGGATCTGGTGCCAGCTGCCATCTGAAGTGCACCGAGGGATGTACACATCAGAGAGTTGTGCTATTGAAGCAGGACTGGCTAGAATGTTAGTGACCGTGTTCAGGAAATACTGTGCTGCAGTAACCTGGCAGACTGTTGGACCTGTAAATAAATATAAATTACAAAATAAGTTACAACATTTTGTTTACAACAGTTCTACCATTACACAGTTAGAAAAATTGGATCTTTGAGGATTGCTTGGCTATCCCAGGGTTCCTAGCTACTGGATCTGCTATACTATCTGTAACACTTTCAGGAAAACATTGTTGGAAGGTTTAAATAGAGCCTTTAAGGATTCCTACAGAAAGACAAACTGAAGCATTGTACACAGTTATATATCCAGAGGGACAAACCAAAGGAATTAATGAGTGTTAGTACAGAATCCTGCCAAAACTGTACAATCAACTGATCTCTTGTTTAGGGGTGGTAAAATAATTAGCCTATTATCTTTTACATTGGAAAATCTATATTTTTAAAAAATTATTATTATTAGTCCATTTACATTTTTAAAGCAGTTCAGTATTTAAGTAGCTGTTCTGTAATGGTCTCATCTTCAGTTTAAACACTACCGCCTTGTGAGAGTAAGAGTGGTTCTTAATGTAAGTAATAATTATGCTTTTGACCTAATAGCAGTGTGTGAAAAGAGCTGCCTGCACTCAAACTGTACTCCATTACCACCACTTTGTGCACAGATGTCTACAACGTCTATGATAGCTTCTCTCTGGGATTTACCCAAAAGTTACCTCACATGAACTGCCTTGTTCTGTTATGACTGTCCTATAATCAAACATGTCATGGCCTTCATTCAGAGTTACTACTCACACTGCAGAGAGCCTCCAGAACTCAGAGTGTTGTGTCTAGCTCCAGTGTAGTCCATACAAAAGCAGTTCTTTCCAAGACACTGCAATGGCGCGTAGACTCCATCTTTCTCGCATTTAGGAATGAACACCTCAGAGCCTGCTGACCTGCTGGATTTCACTCCTATTGCCATCCTGCGCTCCTTCTCGCACTGAGATGGGCATCTCGGTCTAGACCCAGTAGATCGCGAATCCCTAACCTCCTGTCCATTAGAGTCAACGCACCAGCAATCGGAGGCCTGGCACTGGATCTCTTCATACTGACCATTTTCAGTGCACTTGGGCACATACAGAGATGAAGGGGTAACAGCTGAATCACAAATGTCATTTTGAAACACTGCCTGGAACATTGTTCCTAGCTGGGTGTTATCTTCTGCTTTGAGCAAAGTAATTGTCTGTTGTAGTGTAGTAAAGAACTGCTCGTTTTCTAGTATTGTCCCAATAAGCTTGATCAAGTCTCTGTTACGCTTAAGATTTACAGAGCGGCCATATGAATCTGAGATCTCCTGATCCAGATTTAAACTAACAGAATCATCTGAAAAGAACCTGGCTAGCTGCAGAAGGTCCTCACCATTTTGGATCAAGCCAACCTGACTGAAAACCTGACTAAACATCAAAGTGCCTCTGGCACCAACAGTACCAGTAAAGTTAAAATTGCCTGCATTCTTCAAAATCTTGCCGCCAAAAAGGTTCTCCTGGAGTCTCTTTGGGTTTGTGGTGAGGGACAGGGCCTTTAAAGCAAGAGCTCCTGTGGGGAATAATCCTTGAACAATCTCAGCCAGTACGTCCCCAACATCCAAGTGATCTGACTCAAGCAAGGATCCGGAAAGACCGTATTTGGCCAGGAGCTCTTGGAATTCTAGGCTGCATGGCATAGGTGGAGAGAAGGTTTTCTGAGAGGCTGAAAATACATTATTTTGGCTGAAGTATCCAGTTGCACCATAAAAGAGCCTGGAGAGTGCTTGTCTCCTTTCAGAGCGGCAGTCTTTTGGTCCTCCGCCTACATAAACATGCAAGAAAACAGTTCAGATCCAAAACATCACATGTGGGAAGAATAAAGCTTTGTAATCATAATATGATCACAAGAGTTTTGGCAAGCAAAAACTTTTGGGGAATCCTAATATGACTACAATTGCTCCTTCTTTCTTTATAACGTTGCTCATAATTGAAACATCTGTGCCATGGCTAAGAACCAAAAAATGAGGCCAAGTTTTTACTGCTCCATGTAGCACCATGTTAATTAAGTGATACCATTCACAACCATTATCATATTGTCATGTTGACTGTAAAAGGAGCGTTCTAATATACATCAATATGAAACACTGCTAAGGATTCAATAATGAGTAAAGACTGGTGAATCAAATGTCCCATTTATGGATTGTGACAGTTAAAACAACATCTTACGATTCCTAAAATCTCAAAAACATCACAGCTGGCTATGTCTTATTCAAAACTCACGACAGTTGGGAACTCCATGCTGTCGAGTCCCAAAGATCTCCTTGCCATCAGAGTCCACACACCAGCACTGTCCACCAGTCTGGCACTGGGTTGGTAAGTAGCTTCCACGGGCATCACATGAAGGCACATATACATTACCAGCCTGGGAGCTTGCAGATCGCTCATTTTCACATGGGGTTGGACCTACATCATCATAAATTATTGTTATAATTAACTACTGTTAATACTTATTCACCAAATATGCTAGTGTACTCATCAGATGCTCCACATTTGTTCCTGTACAATGCTACACAAATCAACCTTTGCTATAGGGCAAAGACTAGGCTCACTTTAGAATTTTGACTATTATACTGACTGATATATTTAAACTCACATCTAAATTGCCCAGTCAGGGCCAGCTGGACAGCAAGGTATCTCCTCTGTAGGATTCGATACATGTTGGATTGAGAGAAAGAGTGTCCTACATCCAGGCTTGAGAAAGCTGTATCATATACATCACTTAAAAGCAGCTCTATTCCTGCACAGTGAAAAAAAATATATAAGGCAGATAAGTGAAAACATATCATGCAGAATTCTGGCATGATAAAGTACCTTTAACCACACAACAGTGCATCTGAAAAAAATTTGAATATCGTGGAAAAGTTCATTTTTTCTGTAATTTGATTCAAAAAGTGGAACTTTCATATATTCTAGATTCATTACATATAAAGTGCTAATTTTTTTTTAGTCTTGATTCAAATCTGAGAAGAGCTCGAATCGGCTAATTAACTCAAAACACCTGCAAAGGTTTCCTGAGCCTTTAATCTCTCAGTCTGGTTCAGTACACAACCACAATCATGGGGAAGATGAAAGTAAATGCTGCATTTCATTTGGAAATCAAGGTCCTACAGTCTGGATGAAGAGTGGAGAGGCACAGAATACAAGTTGCTTGAAGTCCAGTGTGACGTTTCCACAGTCAGTGATGATTTGGGGTGCCATGTCATCTGCTGATGTTGGTCTACTGTGTTTTCTCAAGTACAGAGTTAATGCAGCGTCTAACAGGAGATTTGAGATCCCTTCATGCTTCCATCTGCTGACGAGCTTTTTGGAGATGCTGATTTCCTTTTCCAGCAGGACTTGGCACCTGCCAACAGTGCCAACAATATTAATAACTGGTTTGCTGAGCATGTTACTGTACTTAATTGGTCAGCCAACTCACCTGATCTGAACCCCATAGAGAATCTATGAGAGACACCAGACCCAACAATTCAGACGAGCTGAAGGCCGCTATCAAAGCAACCTGGGCTTCAAGAACACCTCAGCAGTGCCACAGGCTGATTGCCTCCATGCCACGCCACGCTGATGCAGCAATTCATGCAAAAGGATTAAAGCCCTGACCAAGTATTGAGTACATAAATTAACAGATTTCTAAAGATTTCTGTATTATAAATTCTTTATTCTAATATTTTGAGATACTGGATTTTTGATTTCCATGAGCTGTAAGCCGAAAACATCAAGATTAAAACAAAAAAAAGGCTTGAAATATTTCACTTTATGTGTAATGAATGTAGAAGATATGAACTTTTCCACTTTTTTTGAGATGCACCTGTATACAGTTTTGTCTCACCAGTGCTGGGAAGCTCCCTGCCTTGAGTGTTAGCACAGTAACAGTAGCTGGACAGTTCAGGGAAAGTCTTTCTAAAACCACTGAATGTCTGGAAGATCTCTGGAAATCTAAGACATGCAGGTACCACATAAATGCTCAGTGAAAAAATGCTGAAAAGTAAATAATTACTCTAAGAAATATAAAAGTTCACAACAGGTTCATTATAAAAACATGGCGGTACTTTAAAAAGGGTATGTGCTAGTAATGTTATACAATTGCGAATCTGGTTTTTAAAGGATTTAAACCTAACATGGTGAACATATTCATCCATCCATCTTCTACCGCTTACTCCTTCTTCAGGGTCACGGGGAACCTGGAGCCTATCCCAAGGAGCATCGGGCACAAGGCAGGGTACACCCCGGATGTACACACACATACACACTCACACACTCATTCATACACTGTGGACACTTTAGACACGCCAATCAGCCTACC
>JAOUWY010000071.1:27859854-27883171 GCA_025728095.1 Prietella phreatophila
ACACACACATACACACTCACACACTCATTCATACACTGTGGACACTTTAGACACGCCAATCAGCCTACCACGCATGTCTTTGGACTGGGGGAGGAAACCGGAGTAACCGGAGGAAACCCCCACAGCACGGGGAGAACAAGCACAGACATGGCCCCGGCAGAAATCGAACCCCAGACCCTGGAGGTGTGAGGTGAACGTGCTAACCACTAAGCCACCTTGCGCCAATGGTGAACATATTATATAATAAAATTCAGGCAATTTTACTGGGGTTATCTCTACAGTGTGGCAAGGAGAAGCAAATCAGTAAATAAATCACACGAAAATGAATCACATGTAAATGAATCATATGAAAATGAATAAATAAATTAAAAGAAAAAGTGTGTGTTTAAATGACAGATAATGACAAATGGTTAGAATGGATAATATGGAAATCAAGTAAAGGTGTGAACAAAACAAAGAATAAAACAAGAAATCTATAATTTTAGGTCTTTTCCGCATGCTGGCTTTGTAGACAGACTTCTAAACAAAACTAGAAAAAATATCTAACCTCACAAAATCTTTACTGTCCATATTCCCTAATCATGGAACCATAACCCATCACGCATACCTCTCAGTAGAAAAGTTAAGAGCAGCTACTGATTTAAAACAAAGAATGTCTTTATATCATGAGTGTCCAGCTACAGGGCAAAATACAGCCTGCAGACAGATGTTAACTGGCCCGCGGCTTCTCTCTTAGAATGTATGATAGGTGGCCCATCAGCCAACACATTGCAGTTTTTCCGTTTACTTGAAGATTGCAGCAGACTGTGTTAATACAGTTAGCTAAATAGCAAGAGCCTTTATTTTCCTCTGACTACACCTGCAATTTAATTGACTCAATAATATTTATTCATGGCTAGAGACAAAATGCACAATGTTAACTGCAAGAAGGAACGATTTCAAAAGAGCTGGAAACAACAATACTTTTTCATTGAGAGCGATAGAAAATCTCATATGTCATGAGACTGTTGCAGTCATTAAGAAATTGAATACCATGAGACATTGTGAAACAACTCATGGCCGTTATGATAAGCTGTAATCATGGAAAACCTTTCATGAATTGTTGAAGGAGTTCTTAACTAAAGTTGTCAGTCATTTGTCCCGAAAAAATGTATGAATATCATCTCGTGTGTCACAACTACAGGTGTCAGGTGATACGCTGCTGAATTTATTCAACTAAAATGAAATTCACTGTATTGGAGCTGTAAAATAATATTCTGGTGAGGGGCCCTCAGGTATTCTGCTGTGGTCTAATCCGGTCCCCTTGGAAAAAAGCTCATAAATACCTACAAATATTAGTCGATTTTAGTGTAAAACCTTCAGGTGTCTGCTAGTAAGCCGAAGATAAAAAGGAATTTCACCTTTCAGCACCATAATCACCCAAAGGATACATTTAAAATCAACTAAGGATTGGCTTAACCAAAGGAAGATCAATGTTTTTGAATGACCTGTAGGGTACACCATTATTCTTTATGGTCTCATACAAATAAGGCTTCTCTTTGGGAGGATGTGTCTGTACAATACACTATGCCTGGAATACCTAATACCTAAAAAATGGACTGTACTTTTGATAACTTTCAAAAATGTAGAAAGAAAATGCCAGTCTACTCAACCTACTCCTGCAAAATAACTCCTTGGATTACCATGGATGTGTAATGGAAATTAGACTCACTTAATTCAAGTCACTTTTATCTAGACACTCTACTGCACTGTTACAATTTCCTGATTATTCTTAAGTTATTAAGCTTTAAAAATCTAGACAAAAGCAGTTTATATTTCTAATAAATGCAGAGGGGGTGCATTTAATAAATACCACTATGGCATGGTGTCTCACCTGTTAAAGGTATGTAATAGATCAAAGACCATCATATTGGTGGTGTTAATCAACTTGCACTGCACAGGAAGGAAAGTCCCATCATCTGAGCACTGTGGAGGAGATGGCTCGCCAACACCGTGCAGAAGCCTACGCTCCCTCACCTGACACACACCTGGGCCTGGGAGGAACGGTCAAATACAACAATTATATTATATGAAATGATGGGATCACAGGTGCAGGAAGGGGTGCTGAAGCTCCGCCCTAGTGATAACTACATAGGAACTTTAAAAAGGTTTTGTGTAAATCCTGTGTCTTAATCTTTGTAAATTAATTGAGGAAATGTATAATCAGAACAATAGATTGGTGAATCAAGGACACTTGTGGCGACGCGTCTAAAGCAAAGATGTCACCCAAACTCTTGGCAAGCTAAAATGTCATTGTTTTTTCAAGTTATAGAAAAATAAGTTATAAGAAAGCTCAAATGACACAAATACTAAAAGGTTATCGATATGCTTGATAGGTTACATGCACACAAGTCAGAGAGTGGACTTCAATAATGCAGATACAGCTTCTTCCAACATCCATGAAATTTTTCCTTGCTCTCTCAGTCTTTAACTAAAAGCCTAAAATAAACAGATTGGTGAACAAGTGAACATACTTTAAAAATAAGTACATAATAATGACAACATATCACTGTCTGCAAATACATCCTGCAGAGTCTTTTCAATTAAGCCTGTGAAATGCAGTTGTATATAAATATACTGTAGCTGAATTAACAATCCACTCACACTGTGATAGTCTGCCATTCTGCCTTGTACCATAGATCTCCATGCCCTCCAGGTCCACACACCAGCACTGGCCCAGAGCTCCATCACACTGAACAGACTGGTACTCGCCTGATTCCCTGCACTGAGGCACCAGATCAGTGTCTTGGCTCAGCAATGCCCTCTGTCTCTGCAGCTGGCATGATGTCAGACCTGAGGCACAGTAGTGTCGTTTGGTCATGTTCAGGTGGATGCACCAGTGTGCGATGGGGAACAGAAAAAGTCAAACTAATACACTTGGCCAGAAAGCATGTCTATCTCTGTCTAAGAACTATCATAAAGGCTTAAAAAGGGTTACATTTAAGTATATATTTAACATTTTAGCCACTTACAATGCACCACAGATGTTTTCTGTCGGCTCCCAGGAATTTCACTTCCATCTCCATTAACACACCAACACTCTCCAAGACGATTACACTGCACATGTCTACAGACACACATGTTCTTCAGGTCATGTCTAATACACATTAAGTGGGCTTAGTCTCTGATAAGCCTTTGCATCAATAAATTATAAAAATGCATCAACAGCACATTAGTTCAGTTCACTTAGTACACCTGAAGCGACCATCCACTGAGCACTGGGGAATGTGGTCCTGCTGTTGTGCCGATCCAACAGCTCTCAGCTGTTCACACTGACTCTCAACCTCTGACTCCAGCTGGTACTCTAGAGAGATTCACAATGTTCATCCAGGAACTAAACTACACCAGCATTAATGCCCTGGTATACACCATCTTGGCCAAATGTTTGTGGACATCTGTGGACATCATCACACCCATATGTGGTTATTTGCCACAAAGTCAGAAGCACACAATTGTATAGGATGTCTTTGTATAGTGTAGCATTACAATTTTGTTGTAGCCCAAATATGTTACGTGCACAAAGTGAGGTCCATGAAAACATGTTTTTCCATGGAAGAACTCAAATGGCCTGCACAGAGCTCAACTCCACTCAACTGACATCAACTCCAGTTGGGATGAACTTGAACACTAACTGCACCCCAGACCTCCTCACCCAACATCAGCCTGAACTCATTAATACTCTTGAGGCTGAATGGACACATTCCGACAGCCACACTCCAAAAGTGGAAAGCCTTCTCAAAAGAGTAGAGGTTGTTATAACAGCAAAGACGGGACTAAATCTGGAACGGGATGTTCAACAAGCACAAACGAGTGGTCAGGTGTCCACAAACTTTTAGCCATAAGCATCTTGAACAATACAGGATAATAGGGTGAACTACATACAGCATAAACACTTCCTCTCAGCATTAATACCATAGCTCTGAGTTTCAGAGTTCCTCATAAATACTAGAAATGATTACGTAATAGGTAAATAGGCACAGAGCCTTACCAGAAATCTTGCACTGAGTAAAACAGAAGCTGCTAAGCAACACCACAAAGCAATAGAGGTACATCCTGCACCTGTTCCTTTTTGAATGCAAATGCATACCCACTGAGAGAAGCCACACTACAGCCTTATATACAGTGTGGATCTGCACTGTCATTTCTGTATGGCACTTCAGAAGTCTCTGACCTCTACACTCTTAAAACATAAAGCTCTTCTGGGTGCTTCAAACACTTAAGGATCATACACCATGAAAAAGTGAGCAGCAAAGCTTGGAACTTCGAGTGTTGTTTTTCTTTCTTCCTTCACGGTAGCCACTTCACAACAAGAGCTCAGTCATGTAGGTGTCCTCATCCAGGACCAGGTTCTTTTGGATGAATGTCCTATATTGTAGTGAACTTGTACGAATTGGGGGGGGGGGGATGGAAGAACTGTTCATGCATTTACTCGTACGTAGATTCATGCATCTGATGTCTTTTCTCACCCATCGACTGTGAAGCATAGTTTTAGAATACTTTTATTTGATCTCCATTTACTGGTTTGTTTCTATCTAAACACAAACATTCACATAAAACTATTATCCAATAAGCCCCCAATGAGTTCTCATTAAGTCTTTATTATATACATTTTTATTTTAGGCATATTTTCCACTTGTCCATAGGTATTAGTTGAGTTAATGCTTTTATAATGTTTTTTTTCCTTTTGCTTGCCCCAAATTACTTTTTTTTGAGATCATTAGTAGACGTCACATTTTGATGGCAATTTCACACACTAAGCTGGACACGTCCTACCTCTCCCCTTTATTTGTGTGTTTGTTTACTGATTTAAGGATGTTTTATCATGACATTCTGCATGTTCCACTCATACATATTATACCACAATTTTGTCTTGAGGTCCAAAAAGCACCACATACATGGAATAAACTGTTTTGGTTTAACAACATGGAAAAAGCATACACTGTATATTATTGTTTAGAATATCCAGTTCCTAAATGTGTACTTGAACGTATTGTCAAAATACTGTAAAGGCGGTCAGTAAACTAGAGCACAGTGAAGCTGATATGCAAATAGTGACAATGTCATAACAGTGAGTAGTCAGAATATCTTTTATTGAAGTACATAAAGTTAGTTGCATCAAGATTTTAAATAAACTCTAATGTACAGCTGGTATCTCATCAAAATCAACTTCAGATTTTACAAAATCAACTTCGACACTTTTATACAGATTAATATAAATGTTGAATAAACAGACATGTTCAAGTATATATTGCCTACAATGCCTCACTTTCTTTCCTGTTCTTTACAGTACATAGAAGCATTATAGACATTTAAAATAAAAGCCACGCTAACATCCTTGTAAAATGTATTTGCCTTCAGCTCCACACTAGCTTACTGCACTGGGGACATCCAAAAGGACACTCAAACTTTTCAGAAGCAAAAAGTTGGATAAGACTATAACATAAGCGGGGGTGGGGGGGTGTTGTACGACACACGGACGTATACACCCATTCTGGACTAGGTGCCTGGAACAGATTACTTGTTGGAATGGATTGCTCAGCAGCACATCAGGGTCGACTAGTACTGCAGACAACCATCTGAACTATTTCAAAATTATGTGGACACTGCCACAGAATATCTCTGAATCTGACAATCTACATATATATTGTAGGTTTTTTCATCTCAATTTCAATCTGTGGTGGTTTATCCTGTATCCAAGTAAGAGTAACAATTTACTCCTCAAAAGTGTTATAAACATTACTTTCTCCCAAATATATTCATTCCAGTAACACAAACACACAGTACTTAAGAACCATTCTTTCTTTAAGTTCTTCAGTTGAAAACTCAAACGATGAATCAATTCTAAATATTCTGTTAAAGCACATTTGGTGTGCCTTTTGGTGTAACATTACTCTGAGAAGCATTTCTAAAAAGAGAGAAGAAGAAAAAACACCACAATGCTAATGTATTTTTTTTAATTATTTTTCAAAGATTGTTTCAAATATCTGCTGATTGTGAGTGGTGCAAGTAAACATACTATGTTTTGAATAAGCTGAACATTGTCCTCGTCTTCATGCGTTGTTGAGACAGCAAGCACTTGAACGCTGCATGGTTTAGACCTTTATTAGGAGCACGGCTCTTGCTCGTCCTGCAATTCTATTAATGCAAGGTGGAGAAACAACCACCGCGCAGGATCATCTACAGTTTCTTTAATTGTGTTCTTTAAAAATATGCACTGTGCATTAGGTTCTACTAGTATGTGCTGTTGTGCCCTATAATTTTTGACAAATACACACACAACCCTTAAGTGTTTGCCTCCAACCTGTGACCATGTCACACAGAGCACATTGTGCTCATCTGTTGTACCTTCCCCAAGTCCAACAGCAGCTGTTTCATTCGCCATTTAAGCTGAGGCAGTCTGGCCAGAGGATCGGGAGGCTCCAATTCTCCTGTGAAATCCAACCAGCTCTCCAACACTGAAACCACAGCAGGAGCAAGGTCAAAAACAACAAAATATATAGTTAGCAGTTGTCAAGAGTGAAGGGTTATAAAAAAATAAACAAAAAACATTTTGCATAGATGATGTGCAGGAAAAGAAACATTTTTAATAAGGCAGAAACCACACAAGCCAAACCAGTAGTGGACTGTTTGTGCATAAAGTGGGGCAGGTGGGGTATCCACATAGTTGGCCAGAATGATTACAGCACCAAAAAAAGCAATATTTAACATGCACCACTAATAAGCACATTACACATTCTTTAATTTCATCTTCATCCTAGGCAAGGACACAGTGGATCGTGGGAACAGTTGCTGCAGGGCTGGAAAACACCCTGGAGTCAATCTCAGGGAATCACACACTCGTACAATCTTTCATACCTCGGGTGAATTTAAAGTAGCAAATTAACGGAAACGCAGGGAGAACATGCAAAACTGTGCACATTTACAAATGTAATATTACAGTAAACAAAAGATCAGGTACAATCCCTGTCCCCTAGAGTTATAAGGCACCAGCAGGACCTGCTCTCCAATCATACTGCTCGAAGGAGATTTATATGACTGACTTATTTATAGTAGAAAATATATTGACAAAATCACCATCTAGCTCTTTCTCGATGAGATCCATGCGGCCAGCCACCTGGTTCTGAACATCTTCAATGTGTGTGAGGAGGTTCATCTGCCATTGCAGACAGTTTCTCGCTGGCTCCACCTGCCCCGAGCTGCTCTCACTCACACAGCCAGACAATGAGATAGCACTGCTCACCTGCACCCAAACATACAGAGCATCAGACTTTACATCTATAGTGGGAGCCATTTCAGTTTACTCAGTCTGAACAGCAGAATCGTCTGCAACCTGTACCTGATACAATACAAAGTTATAAACTGAGGGGAAAAAAGATCATTACTAGGACTTGGAGAGAAATCATACTGTGTAATGGTGTGTAAACAATTAACTCTAGATAGCTTCATAGGTTTGTTTTTGCATGGAGGCTGGTCTGTGTTATCATATCAGTGCGACAATAGAATGCATTCCCCTTACATTCAGTTCTAGCTTACAAGTGACATCAAACTAACCTCCTCCTCCTTTGGTATAAATGACAGTGTCTGAGAGGCAGTCTGGAAGCCCTGCTCATGTTTGTGTTGGTGGCCCATGCCAGAAGGCTTTTGGTAGCTGTGCTCACTGGTGATATAGGTCTCAGGATTTACGTTCTGGTTGACGCGCTGCTGAAACATGATGCAGTCTGGAACTCCGCCCATAGGCTGGTCCTCGTCCGAGTTCACCCAAGAACGAGCCCACAAGTGTAAACTGGGATTGTGTTTATTCCTTTGGAATAAAAATAAATAAATAAATCAATAAATAAATGAATACATATAGGATTCAAAAGTAAGAAAAGTTTCAAGCATTGGTCTGAGTAAGCAAACACTACAAAAAACACAGACAAAACTTTCTAAATGCTTTCCAAATCTGTTTGGAAATGCTGATTAGTTAAGCAGGGAGTCAGAGCAAGAATAATATCCTAAAACGAGCAGTTTATTCAATTGGCAGAAGATGTTTAACACTAAGAATTTATACAACATGCAACACTCTACTACAGACAACCAAAATCATTTCTACTTGGTTTTCTGTACATTCTGCTTTGTGACATGATACATAATGTGCAATTGATGTGTAACAGTGCATACGTTCACATCATCATGTGTAAGAGGTGTCTCTAGAACATCTACACATGGTGAGCACACATGCTTGGAGAAATACAGACAGAAATATAAATCAGCCTTTGCTGTTCACAAGCTGTTCTTTCTCAGTTTTATGTGTTTGTCTCTCTCATTCATGCAGACACAGAAAAATATCCTCTTACTGTAAGATGTCCATCTTGAGCTGTAGGCCATGAAGCACCTTTTTAACACTGTACACATCAGCCAGTAACTCATGCGTAGACACAATCTTCTTAGCATTCTGATGCGAGTAGTTCTCAGTCAGTAAAGATAAGCCATACATTTGGCCCTTATAAAGCCAGTCTTTATCATGACGATATTTGGCACTCCATCTCTGACCTGATGCACAAACAAATTAGTTCACATTATTAAAAAAAATAATAATAATAAATTTAAAAAACATTAATGATGAAATACAGAAGCGGTCAAGTGTTGAATTTTGTCCCAACTTACTCAGTGGTAGTTGCCTTTAGACTGACACTAGTTGTGCGTGCTTGTGGGAAGTTTATTTACCTGGTGGGTCTCTACAGATGTAGCAAATATACTGCTCAGGTATACTGTCCTCAAGCAGTCCCATACACACACTATGCTGCCAGCACATACACTCCTCACACTGAAGGGGAGAAACAAACATCATGCATTAAAGTGCACAGAACTGATGGAATTATCCATCCAAGTCAAAGACACCACATTTTAGCCAAAATGAAAATACTGAAAAACAGATGGTCCAAAAGGAAAGACCTACTGTGGACTCTGAATATGTGCCCATGTTTAGCATTTAGCTGCTCCTTAAAAGTAACATACAAGCCAAATAGTCAGACACTTTTCCAGGTAATAATTAGCCAACAAGTCAGTGTTCTGTTCCCTATGGACATTCAGTTAAAGTGCACCCATGATTTTGAATTGTGCCTAATTTTGTTTTCAAGGTCTCATATAACAGATTTGCATGCATAAGAGGTCAAAAAACACTTTAATGTGCTCATAATTTAAATTGCAGCATTATCCCCCCTCCCCGCCCCCCAGTGTCAAAAACAGCTCATTCAATGATCAGTTCTAAAGGATTCGTTCTAAACGCCTCATTTCAGAGCGCTTACTCTGCTCCGATTGGTCAGATGTCCCAGTCTGTTGTGTTTGGTCTACCGCTGTCAGCGTGTCAAAAAGGAAACGCCCACTACCATAACAAGTTTCAGCTCAGTCTGTTCGCGAACAGATGATGAAAACCAGAGAAGGGCTTTTTGTTACAAACCTACGTAGGTTAGTACAGGAAGTTTCAGCTGTTCCGAATTGTTTCCTTCTTTTGGGAATCAATAACTCAAGTTTGTCAAGCGCTTCGATTTTTTAAAACTTTTGCAGATGTTTTTATATTCACAAACAGCTACATATATAACACAATACATGACAGATAATATTTGAAAAACCATAATAGGTGCACTTTAAAGTTACATTATTAGATTAATAAGTTGAAGGGAAGTGACCCCTACTGTTGAAAGTTGGTACTACATGTAAATTGTATCAAGGCCCTAATTTGTGATGTAATAAATGTGCACCTTGTTTCAACACTGCAGGGAAAGGGCAAGTGGTCATGGCTGCTTCTCTTCTTTGATTTCAGTTGGTTTTGAAGGCATTGTCGGTATGTTTTAAATATGATCACTTTATAATTCTATAATGAAGATGTATCTTTACTTGTTGACTATTTCTGTTATATTAATGTGTCAAATTATTTTCTTCATTTTGTGAGTTAGCTCTGCTGTTGCTGGGGATTGGAATTTGATCTACATTTGGTGTAAAATGCATCTATTAGATTTAAATAAACGTAAGTGCTAACTTTTCCTATTTAGAATCCCATTTTTGTATTGCATTGCAGTTTTACCCAATCCATTGACATTGGTAAAGATGCTAAACTGCTTGCTTGTAAGGCATTTGAAGCAGAGGACAGAACAGAGTTTTTAAAAAACTCAGGGTGGATCTAACACTATGGGCTTAGACCTCCCTTTAGAGACTCTTGCAAGGACCTGTGACTGCCCCATCTTTGACATACAGTTAAATCCAGAATTACTGGGCAGTAGGGGAGAGGGGTATGAAAAAATTATCATGATACATGAGGACATTTCGATGATACACGACATGCATCACGATATATCATTTAGCTAACAAAATGTCTGCAAAACAGTATTAAAACAAACAAAAAAAAGTTAAGCTGAGTTTTTATTTATACTTTAATGCCTACAAAGACAAAAAATATTTTTTTTAATTATGTCAAATTAACAGCATCCATTCAGTACCATTTCATTTGTAATTATTAATAGCTTAAAAAAATATATCACCATACCACCGATATCTCAAAAGTGCATCGCATAATCATTTATCACGATATCGATATTATATTGATATAAATCACCCAGACTTACTGGATAGGGTCACAAATATTTGTTGTTTTTGTATATTGGACTTTTCCCGTTTCTGTGGCATTGTTTTAATAAGAAGACTTGCTGGTGACTGTCATCAGTTTACCTCATAACTGAGATGTAAACCAAATATACACAAATTATTTTACCAACTTCAGTCGGTCATTTATACTACTAAAATAGTTTCAATTACAATTTCAAATAGTTTAAATAACAAATTTCAAACTCAAAATCTAACTTAAGGCATCTAAAGGTGCTTTGGGGTTTGTTTGGTTTATTTTGCTACAATGTGCTCTGACCCAAGACTTCACACATGCCCACCTGAATCATGAAGCCATTCTCTTCATCCATTTCACAAATGCAACGGACAATCTCATTAGCAGACTCGTCCTCCTCATCCTGGAAATCCTCCATTGTGAGAGAGTCCAGATCCTGGTTGTATTCATCACCACTAAACAGCAAAGACTCTGTGGTGGAGTCCTCTAAGAAGTCAATGTCTGATAGGTCTGGCAAGACATAAGTAGTGATTAAGAAAAAGCAAACATTTATTAAGCACCAGAAAAATTTGTACTTTTTTTTGCACTGCCAGGAGAGAATCTGAGTACTCACTCTCTCCTGTGAGATCGACCGACAGTATGGCACGAGGAAACTGGAAGGCTGAGTGTTTAGAAAAGGAGCTAGAGGAAGAGCGGTGAAGTAGATACGCTGATCTCTCCAAGTAGGACATGGAGACATCTTCCATGTCAGAGTAACCTGGGTGAAGATGATGAGAGTTTCTTTTCCTAATTCTTGATAAGCTTATGCACTGTTTAATGAGGTGACAGAGGGCTCAAGTGCCTCTAGGGCATGTCGGCAAAGTCCTTCATACAAAGAGCTGCGTTGCCTTGGGGGTAATCAAAATGTAATGGATTTTGCAAACCTTTTCACTGTAACTCTCCCCAGCTGAAATGATTTATCGACTTGAACTGAAACAGTCTGATGGCACTGATATAGAAATAGTGTGTGCATAATATACCAAACATTTCAAACTATTTTCTTAGTTTCTAATAAAAACAATAAACCTCGACACTGACAAACAGAAAATCTAGACTTCCTTTAAATGCTACAGAGATGCAATGTCTTACAGTACTGCTTGGATTTCTTCTTCTTTTTCTTTTTCTTCTGTTTGAGTTTGAAAGGGTCTTTTTCTTTTCTATCTCTGCGTTCTTTATCCCTCTTTTTCCCTGACAAAGGAAGCAACATTTCATTAAATGATAAAAATTTGTGAGAAGATAAGTTCACTCAACACACAAAACAATGCAGCTCAAAAGAGCTTACCAATGAGCTGGCACTTCTCTTCAAGTTTGAATTTCCTTTCAGGCTTCATACTTAGTCCTGGGGGAAGAAGAAGAAGAAGAAAAGTTTCACATACAACTTTTAAGAGCAGTCTCAAACAGGTGCTTGTGTCTGTGACAGCTAGATACAGGGTTCATACGGATTCTACATAATGAAATTCTGGACTTTCAAGGACTTTTCAAGCACCATTGTTTTTGATTTCAAGGACTATACAAGAGGTATGCATCCATCCATCCATTTCTGTACCCCTGTTGCAGGGAGCCTATCCTGAGGACTCGGGGCATGAGGATAGGGTGCCAACCCGTTGTAGAGCACTATCACACACTCTCTGTCTCTCCATCTATCTCACACGCACACAGCGTACAATTTAGAGATGCCTACAACATACTGAAGTACTGGGAGAACATACAAATTCCACGCACACAGAGCGGCGGCAGGAATCGACGTGGAGGTGTGAGGCAAACGTAATAACCACTAAGCCACCATGCCCACCACAAGAGGTGTCTCAAACATATTCTTCATTTTTTCTTTTTAAATTCTAAAATAGTTAGTAATATTAATAAAAATCATAACAGAACACGACCAATTTTTATATGCCACCTTTTCCAGCCATGCTGGACTAAATTTGCATTTCATACGCATTGCTTCATCTTTACCATGACGTCAGTACAATCCAGGTGACAGGAGCAGTGTTGCCAACAACTTTCCACTGAAAGTTGCTAAATGTCACTAGATGATGTAATGCACCAATTAGCATATTGATTACATATTCATTCACTACGCTGTGTGCTCACAAACTGTATTTTAATACAGAAGCCAAATTACCAATAAAGCTGTTTTAATTGATATATTTTTCTGTTATCAGAATACATAACGAGTATGAAATAGTGAGTGAACCACGGCCCATTAAGACTACATGTTCACCAGCGGTCACTTCCAATCAGTTGCTCTGCACTGCTAAAATCCTGATTTAATAACCACGTCATCATCTGACAAAACCACCATACACAAGTTAAATAAAACAGCTGTGGTTTCAGCTATATTTACATGTAAAATTATCACTCAGACAACTGGTCACGACTGGATGTGTTGCTCCTCTCCTGAACAGAGTAGCCACAGAGAGACAGGGAGAGAGATGTACACGCAGCGGGACAGCAGGACCTCACTAGGCGGTACTGACCACTCTCGTCTATGAGAAGTAGGCAAGGTTTACCCAAACAGTTGATTTGTCTCTAGGTGCTTTTTTTTTTTTTTTAAGTAAAAAACACAAGGAGGAGGTGGGGGAGAGGCTGACCCGGGTATCATATTTTGATTGAAAGGATGTATTCACATTCTATCAAAAATAAACACTCAGTTTTTTTGCGATTTCATATTTATTGACTTTTTATAATTCAGGCACTTTTTAAGCAACACTATTGCAATTTTCAAGGCTTTCCAATGCTAAAATTTAAACAAGCCCAATTCAAGCACCATGTACAAATCCTGTAGATTGCAGTAAGACACGGATTGTTATAATAGTGAAGGGTTTGATATCCCAAATAAGCATGCTAGTGTTCTTCAACCATTACAATTTAAAAGACATTAACCTGTACGTTAAATCATACAAATTTTGGATCTGGCAAATTAGTGTGAGGTTTTCTACACATCTTGGTTTCACACAGCTTGTAGTCTATGCTTAATACTTACCTTGATCCAGGAGTTTGTCTTTCTCAGTGACCCTCTTGAGGACCTTGTCATTAAAGTTCTCAAAAGTCTTTTCTTTGTGTAAAGGGGGCAGTGAAACTTCAGTGCTGTCAGAGCTGACAGAGGCAGATGAATGCTTCTTCCTACAGAACTTTGGGGGCTTCAGACAAGAGCCAGCACAGTCCAGCTGTAACATGTGGCCCTGAGAGGACAGAGCTATAAAGAAGGACAGCAAAGGTAAACTCATAGGGCAGCTCAAGCTCATGCCTTAAACCATACTGAACAGCAATAAACAACCACTGTCAGAAGTAAAGTGTTCGAATCAGGATACAGGTTTTGTATCCAGTACTTCTGTACTGTTATGTATTCTGACTACAAAAGGCATATGTAGAAAAAGCTAAAAAGAACATTACATATTTAGCAAAATAAACTGACATTTTATAATTATGCAACTATATTTGCACATACAGGAGGACGTGGAGACTGTCCTGCGCCTCTTGCTGTCCGGTATCTCCGCTAGGCTGCTGGTGGGTACAGAAGTAGATGTGGCCCTGGTGCGACCTCCTCTTTCAGGTGAGCACAGTTCACTCTCCAGCTCTTTTTCATTATTGTGGTAATACTTCAGATGGTAATCCAGCAGCTTGGCTTTCCGAAAGGCTTTAGAACAGCCTGGAATTTGACACTTGAACTTATTATGGTCCAGGTCAACCAGAGACTCATTAGGAGACAAGGGGTCATCAGATCGCTTGGTATTTATTACTAGAAGAGAGACGGTGAGGAATCAAAATTAAAAGTATTAGTCATCCTCAACCATCTTGATGCAAGAGAAATGATCAAATTGACTCCTTCAAAGTTTTACATTAAATGTAAATGGTATTACATACTTGGCTCTCTGGCATGTTTGTTGGGTTTATGGGTCCTGGAAGCAGTTTTTGGACCAGTAGCTAAGGTGAAAGTAGAGAGAGAGGACAAGAAGTATAACTGTAAGTAAATTATAATCAATCATCGGATATTTCTAACAATATAACTGACTGAACAAGATTTTTACTATTGAACCAATATTTACTATTAACTCATTTAATCCAAACTACAGTGATTCTAAACTATGAAACTGAAAGGTATTACAGCATTTTGTGGTATCAATACAAACTTACCCACTACAACAGCTGGCAATCTCTCGCCCACTAACGTATGACTGACGAGCAACACGTCAGTCATTCCTTCCTTCTCAGTGACTGCTGATTGAGCAGTTCCAGGAGAAGGAACATACGATGGAGGAGTACCAGTGACTGATTTGCTTAAAGAGGGTTCAACTTTCACCAAGCAACTATTATCAGCATCTGAAAAACAGCATACTTCAAGGTAATTACATGGATTTAAATAACAGACCCAAATCCATATAGGTTTTCCTTATCCACCTCATTTACCTACAGAAGGCAGCTATGGGAAAATACGCATGTACAAAGGTAAGATGAAGTGTTAACGATGGCTAACAGGTAAAGAAATGAATAACTACTCTTCCTCTTGAATTCCATATCACTTGTCGCTTTTTATCAGCTCCGCACTATTGGATATCTGTGAAACTTTCATTCATACTTCCATCATGTCGTGTCTGTCTGCTATTCAATAGGATTCCTGGCTTTGTGGGTTAAACGGAGTTTGAGGGCCAGACTTTATTATACTTCTGGCACTGGACTTTTAGCTGTCCCTGGGCACTGATGAAGATACAATTACACAGGCAAAATTATTTTCTAGTATAAAGTTTAGAACGATCGAGCACAGGTTTGGCATCAGTGTTGTTAAACTGAAAGATAAACTCATAAAACCGAGGAAGCACTGGAGATGATGGCTTCGTAAAGGTAATGGCATGAATGCAGTACCATAAATTTGGGATTTGTATTGATTGATGCAATGATTTCAAGCGAGGTTTGACTGCATATAAAGGGGAACATTCTGGTAGCAGTAACATCAGAGGGCCTTATTTGGCCAGATGGCTATCACTTGCCGATCACTGCTTTGTGTGTCGTGATTTTGGATCTTGTACCTGCTCTCTGATTACTGTCAGTCTGAGGCGTGGTGGGGTTGGAATCCCGGCTGGGTGGTGAGGGTGGGCAGGTTGGGTCTAAGGAAGTCGCAAGACGCTGAGATCTTCTACGCCTCTGAGGAGAGTTTGAAGTGGCTACACTCACAAGCACAGAAGAAGAAGATTGGAAGTTATTATATAACAACACAGGGGGACTAAATCTAGACTGTGATGTTAAAAAAAAAGAAAAGAAAAAAACAGAAAAAGAAGAGCACATGTAGGTGTGATCGTCAGGAATCCAGGAGCTTTTGCCTATACTGTACATGCAATGAATCTCTCTCACACAATTAATGATAATAATGAGACAGACAGGTATGGCACTTTTCCACTGCACGGTATGGCTCGACATTGCTCTTTTTGGGGGGGGTTCCACTGTGGTTTGTACCTGTTTTTTTTTTTTTTAGTACGACCACGGTCTCCTTAACGAGTGGTTCTGAACTGTGCCTGAATAAATGTGCATTGAATACATACTTTGCGTATGATAATATTCTATTAATCGAAAATTATTTAGAATTGATCTCATTACAGATAAATTCACAACAAAAGGTAACGCCTTAGATTTTTATATCTCGCTTGTTACTGATTTCCAAACAGGCATTTATCGAAGTCACTCGTCACGGCTGAATCTAAAAGTCATATCGAGCACTATGTCGGATCTAGAACGCCGTTATTTTACATCCTTAATAGGGTCCGTGTTCAGTGAACAGGAAAGGTGTTTGGAATATGGCCTGATCGTGTATTTGTACAGGGCTTTGATAACATTATTCCTGGCACAAAACTGCAGTGGAAAAGCAAGCTCAGAAAAGTAAAGCGAGCCCAGCCGAGTCAAGAACGTACCGTACCATGCAGTGGGAAAGTGGCTTTAGTGACGAACTATTCCTGGCAGAAGTAATTATTTGCTTGCCCTACTGGTAACACTATGCTAAACAAGGATCAGTGGGGTGCTGCATAATTAATGATCCTGTATTACAAAGCATTTGTGTATATTATCAGTGTCACGCTAGCCTAAAAATATACAGACAAAGGTGGAGACTGTCCTGAGTCTCGTGCTATCAGATAGTATATTTTTTTAGTTGTCACATATTTCTATAACTTGATGTTCCATGATGAATATCTTACATGTGGTACTTGCTTTGTAGTTTTTATTGCAAAAGGAAAACAACTGAGGTCCCTGGACATCTTGTCTTTATGTTTACGGTTAGAGCAATAAGCGGAAATAGACTCTCTGGATTTACCCACCTGTGTGTGCATCTGAGAGGGTGTGAATGGAGCTGGGTGAGGGTTTAGAGTCTGCCGCTGTACTTGTGCTCAAGCTGCTGATGGTCGACTCTCCTGAATCGTGCTTAAGTCTACAAGAGCGAGAGGGTCCTGGGGGTATGTTGGAGAGAGATGTAGGATGCCTTTGGGTTACAGCGGACTGCATCGGCTCCTCACCAGGGCAAGTTTCAGGTGCTGGATCACTCTAGGAGAATGGATACACAAAAAAAAGACTAAATTATTCAAAAGCAGAGACACCGCCACAGCACTGATATTTTAAATAATGGCCTAGCCGGAACAAAAGAAACTTGGAATCCATGGTATAAAGATCAACTCGGTTGTATAACACACCTGTGATGCCATGGGAAGATCTTCTCTGCAGTCACTGTCAGTTTTGGCACAACCTAAAATGAAAAGTGATCCAAAGCATAAATGAAATAGCAATATAGTTTACTTAACAGAAACACATGAGCTGTAACATTATCTGATAATTCAACATTAAAATTGGATATAAAGTGACCAACATATTTAAGCAGAGAAACTATACCTGCTGTTTTGTTGAGGCGAGCTCTTTTCACATTGTTAAGACTACCTGGTCTGCTGCTACTTCTTTTTCTTTTAGCCATCTCAAGCTCCTCAGAAGATGGCTTACAGTCTTCCTCATCAGAAGAGCCTTAATGGGGCCAGAGGACAGATGCATGATTATATGTATATGTTATGAGAAATAATTACATCACAGTTCATTTTCGGTAGATTAATAAACACTGTAAATACCAAGTCTGTCAGAGTCAGCGTTGTTATCCTCATCATTGAGTTCATCAAGCCTGGGCTCTGTTCTGTCCTCTCTATCTTTGTTGCTGTTGGCACTGGTGCGAGGCCTACAGCCTCCTTTACTCTTGGCTGCAGCTGTGGCTGCCTTTACGAGGGCAATCCAATCCTGCTTCATACATATAACATGTCGCTGGTCACGGCAAAAAGTAACAGGTGCAACAAAGAACATTGGGGTGGTTTGAATTTCTGGGGAGGTTACTGGGGTAGACGATAAGACAGCAATTATGTCACGGTACTTGAAGACAGTTCTATAATACACAATATGTATTTTATATATTGTATACAGACATGTTAAAAAAAATTAACTGGGAGAAGAAAGAATCATGTAGAAAAATAAATAATTTAACACTGGGAAGGAGGAAAAAGTGTAATCAGAACACTAATAAAAAAAGACATGTTATTAGTAAGCTACTAACTCAGAGCACTTACTTAGGAATACCTGTACATCTACTTGTTCTTGCAATTATTTAAATCAGCCCATCATGTGGCAGCAGTGCAGTGCATAAAATCATGCAGATATGAGCCAGCGATTTCGGGTAATGTTCAGGTAATCACCCATCAGACTGGGTAAAAATTGGATCTCATTGACTTTGACTGTGGCATGATTGTTCGTGCCAGATGGGCTGGTTTGAGTATTTGTATAACTGCTGATCTCCTAGGATTTACAACAAAATAGTCTCTAGAGTTTACTCAGAATGGTGCAATAAAGAAAAAACTTCCAGTGAGCAGCAGTTCTGTGGACAAAAATGCCTTTTTGATGAGAGGTCAGTGAAGAATGGCCAGACTGGTTCGAGCTGACAGATAGGCTACAGTAACTCAGATAACCACTCTGTACAATTGTGGTGAGCAGAAAAGCATGTCAGAATGCACATGTTGAACCTTGAGGCTACAACAGCAGAAAATCATGACAGGTTCCACTTCTGTGAGCCAAAAACAGGAGCCATGTCTGATGAATCTCGATTTCTGCTGAGGCACACATATGATGGGGTCAGAATTTGGCACCAACTCCATGGACCCTGCTTTGTGTCCACAGTCCAGGCTGGTGGAGGTGGTTTAATGGTGTGTGGAATGTTTTCTTGGCACATTTTGGGCCTGTTAATATCAATCGTCACTTGAATACCAGCTTATTTGAGTATTGTTGCTGACCATGTGCTCCCCTTCATGGCCACAATTTACCATCTTCTAATGGCTACTTCCAGCATAATAAAGCACCATGTCACAAAGCAAAAGTCGTCTCGAACTGGTTCTGTAGAATTGTGGTCATGCAATCATGTCAACGAGGACCAGAATCTCAAATAAATGTTTCCAAAATCTTATGCAAACCATGTCACCAAGAATTGAGTCTATTTTGAGAACAAATGGAGGCCCCTACCCTGGATTAATATAGTGTTCCTATTAAAGTGTTCAGTGAGTGTATAAGAAGCTATTGCAATACCATCAATATCTCAGAAAAGTGTATCATGCCATAATCTATCACATTGTTGATATTATATCATCATATTGCCCAGCCCTAGGGTCAACTTTATATAAAAGCATAAAACACACAATATTATCTTCACTGTCAAAAGGGTTACTCTGCTCTCTGAAACATTTCAGGTAGCTGAGCAAATCTAACAAATGATGTGGAAAAGGAATAACACAATAACAAGTGACCAAACAACAAAATGACAAATGTATGAATTTAAAATATTTCATGTAACAAAAGACAAAAATCATTTTTAGATAATAGTCCGTTGTTTTTTTGTTTGTTTGTTATTACTTAATTCGCCAATGATCTGATACCTTTTGAAAACGGGTGATGGAAAGTAAAGCTAATTTCTAATTAAAGAGTAAAAACTGTATTTCTCATTATGTAGCATTTTAACTACATAAAGGCACGTCCTAGAAAATGATTTTAAGGAGTCAATGATAAGTAAATACAGGACATAATGAGGGAATGGACGCCTTAAAAAGTCACTTACTTGTCCTTTGGCATCCTCTGGCATGGATTTTATATGGATTCGTTTCACACAGCGAATCACCCCATCATAAAACTGGACGGTGTAGGTTCCTGTGAATAAAGACGTTGTTTTTAGGCAGGCTCTAGAACATTTATTTGATAAAGGTAATGTGACACGTATGAAAAAGACACTTGCCCTCTTTGTTGACACTTTCAATCTTGGCAGGATAGTAGCGGCAATCTGTCCATCGGGCAAGAACTTCTTCACCATCTTTCAGTTCCTGTAACTGAAGGAGACATACATGATTACTTAAAGAAACCACTTCATTGCATTGCTTAACACATATTATAAACATTCACATGTTTTCAGCAAGAACAGAATGCTTTTTTTAGTTTGCCAATAAAGTTTGAATGCTATGATATCTGTGATGAAGGTAGAAACAAAAAAACAGCAGAAATGGTTCCAATTATGCAAATTCTAGTTCTCAGAACAACGGGACACTAAACAGTATCCATAATATTATCTAACATAATAATATAGATTATATATTAGTCTGATTACATGTACAGATTAATCAGATTCTAGATGATTACAATTAATCTCATCAAACAGTTGCTATCAGTAATATTTCTAATACATGCACAAGGAACCTAAAAAGGTAGACCATCTTATTATACAACTACGTCAGACATCACTAACTGATCTTGCTGACTTGCTCATGGAATGTGGAATATGGAATAACTTGTGGCCTGTACTTAGAGTCGTCCTACTGAATTTCTGTAAGGGACATTCCACAGCTAGGTGTGCATTACACAATTTTAACACAGGACGTGGTGGCAAAAAATTACCTGCTGTGAAGAGGAGTGCATAAAAATCATGTAACGTGCACCAGCCATGGATAACTATTATAATTCATTCTTATAAATGTAAATAGTGTATGCATGAAGTACCTGCACCTGTGCTGCGTGTCTACTAATAATTTTACTACGGTTACGGTTGTTTATAGGTAGTGCATTTAGAACGGAGATTAAATTAACTAGATCTACCTGCACATTATACGGTTTGAACGCACACTTTCCAGCCAGTCAGAATCGAGACTGGTATAAATTATATACATCACTAGGAACAAGCATCTCCATGCAAATTCAAATTCCACTATGGATCAGCGTAATGGCATATCAAATTCAAACAAATCACCCCAGCCTCAAGATTTGTTTCTACAACTACATAATTGATAGAGGGGGTAAAAACAACCCCAAACAGTCATGAGACGTGCAGTTATTAGAAAGCCAGATCAGAGCGGTTGATGTGTGTACTTGTCTCTGTTGTGGCATGTCTTTTTGGTCCTCTGTGTTCTCTGTACAGCCAGGAAGCTCACGCAGGCGAGATGATCTCATCTCACCATGTCTCTCCTGGTAGAAACGTTTGAGAAAAAAAAACAAAAAAAAACAATATCTCAATTAACAATCTCATTAACAAATGGTTAACGAGATTAAGGAACACATTCTCATCTGCATAAGATAACTGCTCATTTAACTCTTATGCCAATTATTGACCAAACTCCTAAATTTCCACAAAAAAAACAAAACAAAAAAAAAAAACCCCATCTTTCAAACTTTCACAAGAACATTCTTCGCGAGTTTACTGCACGCTTTTGCTTAGCGGAAACTAATATCCACTGTCAGGCCACTGTTCGAAACAAAAACACTAATGCGGGCCGGTTGCAAGCAAGGAGCCAACAAGACCACGTTAGCTTCTCCAGTACGTTTTTTTGCTAGTCAACGAGAATGGTCACTGAATTCATCTCGGTCCAAGCTGAGTTTCTGCATTTTTGTTTTTCTCAGTGTGATTCACAGTGCATACACATTATTAACTTTACGAAGACCTACAGTCACATCCTCCTCTTCTTTCAGCCCCTCTTTACGTAGTGTGGGTCGCTCTAGTGGACGTAGCCTGTTGCTGTCCCATAAAATCCACTCATCATATCGATGGCTCCAGCGGTCAAAATGGACAAGCATTTTCCCTTCATCGTAGTCAATCTTCTCTATACGTGAAGGGTACCTAAAGGGGGGGCGGGGGGTGGGGACATGTAACCTATACATAAAACAAAACTGCATAATTTGAGACTGTTTTTTTCTCCCCACTTTACCATTTTTGTAAATAGTCTTGGGCTTCGACTCGGGCTCCAACTTCAAAAGTAATCCCAGGCCTGTTTGGAGGTCTCTTACTCATGTTCAAGGTGATCTGCTTAACGCTTTCTCGGGACACACTCTCTCTCGCCTCCTGTAATGAAACACATCATGAGGGTTGGGGATTTGTTTTAAGAAAAAGGTGAAATCTTACCCTTGCTTTGATCAAAGCGAGCACAGAGACATGACACTGGAGTCGCAACAAACAAACAGCAAAATCAAAGAAACAATATACATGTTGATTAGGATTTAACCACACTTGACTAGATCCTTCACAAAATGTCAAGTCCAATAACGAATCAACCAGCTGAACATCTACTCGCTCATTTCAACCCTTACCACTACTTTCCACAAAGTTGACCTTACAAAGTTGATGTGTCGATACATGATCTACAGAGCTGATAACACGGGCAGAAGACTTGCCCGTCATTAGGACAGCGACTCATTTTGTCCCACTGCTTTGTCTTTCTAACACACACACACACACACACACATGTATATACGCGGAAAGTTTGCTAGCGAGACCTTCTGAAGTCGCGCTTACGCACCTAGCCATGCGGCTAACAGGACTTAGCATGCTAGGACGACTGCACAATTAACAGCGTCTGCAGAGCACTCGCTTTCGTCTGAGCTGTAGCTTCCGTCTGTAGTCAAGATAAAGAGATTTCAAGTCCGTGCAGTGGCATAGGTGTGTTTGATCATCGGCCGCACGGCCTGGAGCGAATGCACACGCATATAAACCCGTCCTGGGGCACGGTTAGCTCGCGAGCCAGGAGCATTAAACTTACCAGTTAGCTAGCTCGCTAACGCTAGCGCTGCGATAGATGGTCACTGTTCCTAGCCTGCGAAGCGTAATCGCTAGATAGTTTAGTCAGTGACCTGGCACCGTGACAGAGCCGTAAAACCTCCAGCAGGTGAGTTCAGACAGTCCGGCGAGCATCGTGAGACTGCAGCAGCTGATCTGATCTGATCTGATCCGATCTGATCTGATCTGATCAGCGGTGCTGGACTGGCGGAGGAGATTAAAAAAACACTATGTGCAGAAATGACAGGCCAGTTTTTATACTCATTCATTAACAATCACGGCGCCTAGGAAACCCATCAGTGGTTCTGGCGTGCTGTATACATATAGATTAAATACAACGCACTGGACTTTACCTTTGAAACTTCATTGAGGGTTTATATCTTATTTCCTAAACTGCTGTCTCTTCATTCTTCTGTTCAGAGACATTTTAAACCAGCTAGCGAACCTAAACAGGGGGCGTCTGGACGTACGGCAATCTCTGAAGTGACGTAATACGCACAGGTCACGTGAGAACAGACGCACGTTTATACCAGCGCCGCTGAAAAAGGCAGTGGATC
>JAOUWY010000071.1:27894566-27910655 GCA_025728095.1 Prietella phreatophila
TATGATGCCCATATTTTAGGAAGCAATAAAGGTAGATCGGCTGTTTATTTTGGGGTGACATACACATACACATTTGGGGTGAATTCTCTATCTTTTTTTCAGGATAGGCTCTGGATCTACTGTGGTCTGGACCAGAATAAAGTGAAAATGAATGAATAATGCTATTAATATCATCATCATCATCATCATCATCATCATCATCATCAAAGCGATCACTAATAACTAATAATAATAATAATAATAATAATAAATTAAATATTAAACTACATTAGTTCTGTGTCCTAATGAGGCTTAATGTAACTGCTTAACAACAATAATAATAACAACAAGATTCATCCGTGTTAACCTTTTGCCCCCACACGTAGTGGCATAGTGGCTTTAAGTCTTTATGTGGAAGTTAGTGCTAGGGAAAATGTCAAAAATAGGTCTTTGTGGGAGAAAAAGTGAAACTTGAAAGAGAGGATTAAATCCGACATGTGGGTTTACACTGCAAATGTTCGACAAGCGGAACACAGCCAGTAGACGGCGCATGGAGCCACACACGCACCTGGACACACCTGAAGTTCCACTTCCGGAAAATTTCTAAATAAGACCCGGAGCATGTTTCGCTGGGAAAACTGACCAAAACTCCAGGCAGTCTATTCTACTGAATTTTGGGTAAGTGTACTGGAAACGTATAGTACTGATTTACTTTTCACTGGTGTCTAATTACTGAGTTTGCTTGTTGACTTCCGGGTCGTTCTGTCCGTAACTCGAGGCTATACAGGCCATGGGCCTGTGACTATTGCCTTTGTAACTAAAAATCTGTCTGTACAGAGGGACTATAATAAAGAAGGTCGCTGGTTGTTTCTCCGTTATGATGTTTCATGTTGAAGATGTTGTGATTAGTAAGAAGTGAAAATGCGTGTCGTGTCCAGCTGCAGTGTCGCAATAGCACACGGATAGTTCCTCAGTCTCGCGACGCCGAACAGCAGTTTGCTTTTGTTGTCTCAAGAGGTTAATACAGTTCAATTAAAACCCTTTAATATCATAATTACAACCTAATACCACACTTCTCTTAGCTCCTGTCCAATCACTTTTCACATTTGCTTAATGACGTCACTGTGCACGCTTGGCCAAAAAATGTTCCAGATAACTAAAGTCCTTGGTTTTATAAAAATGTTGCATTGTTTGAAATTGGGTTGAAAATAAATAAATAGATCAACTTTGATATTCATTCTATCATACCTGGTGTTATTTGGATTACATAATAGATAACAACATGGTAACTGTTTCTAGGTGAAGATATTAAACTACAGCTAGCACATGTGTGTACCGATGTGACTATATGTAGTTCCTGTTTAGTTGCTGTTGCATTCCACTGTAGTTTCACATGATGATGATGATGATGATGCACCATAAACTGATATATGTTAATATAATAATCAGGAAGTGTTAAAGTTTCACAGAATTTTGTGTCTGAAGATGTGCATCATGGAAGTAAACCTAAGTGCAGTTTAGTCAAAATCAGCAATGTTAATTTACTAAAATATCAGTTTAGATTCCTTTAACTCAAAAATATCCTTAACAAATATTTGGCATACCAGTTTAACTGAGTATAATGAGTTAACATTGTTCACATCATTTTTAAGTCAAATGAATTATTTGTACAGTACAGATGCAAGGGAGAATGTAATGACTAACCCTTTGGAGGCAAATGTCACATCATTTGAAGTTCACATAAATAAATATTTTCTGAACTGCAAAAAAAATGCTTGGAGACATTTGGAGAACACTCTTTCTTCTATGACTGCCGTTCAATGTGATTTCCTTAACAGCTTGATTTAAAAACGACAAACATTTATTGTGGTATGTTGTTAAAAATATACCTTACTGATCTGCCGCATTTTTTTGTTTTTTTCAGAAATGAGAACTTCAAATCTGATCCGTGTTCTGAGAGATGGCCTTTCATGAACACTCGGATGGTATTTAATGCGCCCCTACGTAATAAGTCCAAGATATTTTAATTCAAGATGTCTGAGGATCTTTCTTCGGACTCTGTGCCAATTGTCAAAGCTCCTGTAGTTCTGACACCAGAACCTTCTGTTCCTGACTGGGAAACGGAAAAGAAGATAAATACAGACATGAAAAGAACAGAAGAAAAGATCAGTGATGCTGATCCAGAGCCAAGCACACTGCCCTGGCCTGGAGACAAGGCTGATCTCAAACTACAGAAGAGCGGAATGGATCTTGTAGGAGAGACAGAGAGCGAGAGATCAGATAGTGGGTCTGTCCGTGGAGGAGTAAGCAGGACGGAAAGCGAGAGAGAGTTTGATGGGCAAGAAAAGCAGGCAAAGTGTGAAGACTGCCTGGAGGGAAAGCAGCCGGAGTTAAAAGAGAAGGCTCCACACTTGGAGATTGAGGTGGAGGAGTTGAACAGTATGCCAGAGAAAGCAGCCAGGGTCTTCAATCCGAGTGTAAGCATCCTTCGCTCTACCAGCTTGCCTGATCCGCCCAAGTGCAGGCCAGAAATGTGGTCGGAGGAGAATCATGCCTTGATTGGACAGCAAGACACTCTTCCAGATGGCTGCCATGATTACCATGACTATCACGACTATCTGCAACAGAGCAAGTTACAAGTCTGTGAGTGGGAATCCCCCCCCCCCCTTTTTTTGTGTGTGGTTTGTTACTATAGATGTGTTGAATAGCATGACGCATAAGCATCCAGTCCACTACCAAATGATTGATACCCTTGAATAGAATGGGGAAAACTGATATAAAATAAAGATTACGCACAATTCTTTGAATTCTTGATGTAAACAAGTGGAAGAGATGCTGCTTCGTTTTTATTAGAAAAAAAGTCTTGTAAGTAGGCCTGTTTTGATTCCTGTGTCTTCTGAATAATATTTAAACCGGGTTAAAAAAAATCCTAATCTGATTTAACTAATGATGTGATATTTAAAGTATTCCAGTGTCTCATGGCTCCCCTCCCCTTTTCAAGGTTCATGTGCTGGGACATACCGTGATGCGCTGAAAATGGCCGTATCTATATTCATGTCGGCTCTGATCTTCCCTGTCCTGGTCTGGGGTGGCTATACTTTCTTACCCTTTGATGCTCCTCTGCTGGATAACGCCCCTCTAAGACTGGTCTACACGCTGCGCTGTTCAGTCTTTGCAGTCATTCCGATAGTCCTGGGTAAGAAGGAAGCCGCAAAGAAATATTTGCTCATGTTTTTGCAGGCTTTCTGACAAGACGTGGACTTGATCACTGGTGTGTGTGTCTGTGTTTTATTTTATTATATTTATTTATTTATTATTTTTTAGCACCTCTTTCCTGTTGATGAAGAGACAATCTCTTGTATGGTGTTTACCAGGTGCTATATGTCTCAACCTAACACTAGATCAGGTATTTGAGTAAGTGCTGATCTTCACTCTTTCAGGTATGTTGGTGCTGGGTGTGTCCCGTGTGCGCTACCACTCTCTGAAACCTCATTGTGAAGGAGCGGTTGAAGAGGTGAACATCCACCGCTGCTATATTGATGACTCCGTCTCACTCTTTCTGCTGTACTTCCTTCAGCTGGGTGTCATGGCTGCTTATCTGAACCAGAACCTTCTCAAACTGGTGCCTCTCCTCACCATCATTTTTGCCACTGGCAGGTAACATAAGCCCTTTAGAATTTGTTTTAACTGCAACTGCTAAATAAATAAATACATAAAAAAAAATAATAATCTAGATAAACAAATTAGTAACTAAAATTCACATTGGGAAATGTCTCCTAAGAGAAAACTTCACCATATCAATGATTTTTATTTTATTTTTTTAAAATCTCATAACATCATAATATATTAGGTTTATATTAATGAGCTCGTTCTATCATTTATGTTAGGGCCATAACAATTGACAGAACTTTGCTTTAATAGAAAATTAATGAATACCTTCTGATTTGAGAATTATCTGCACTGTGGTATAAATCTCTGTAAGCAACACACATTCTCTGTTGAAAGGTGAATGATTTGGGTGTCACACCGAAGCTCATGCCACATGTACACTGCTTAAAATTGCTGCACCCCCAATGGAAAAACACCTTCCCATTCCCTGTCCATTGTTTAACACTTCACAAGGTTGTAGTAGAATGTCAAAATGGAAAATCCATTAAGTCAGGGGATATAGTTCCTAATATCTAGTACCCTTAGATTTATGTTTAAAGTAGATGCAGAAGAAATGTGTAGCAAAGTCTCATCCAGTTGTTTGCTTTTCATGCATGACATGTCAGTGTGTGTGTGTGTGTCTGTCTAACTCATTCACTTGGCAGGTATACATATAAACAATGGTGGCCTTCAACAGTGTTTGTGTAACCCACAGGCTGGTGTACTGGATTGCAGCAGCATGGGGCAGCAGCCTGAGGGGTTTTGGGTTCGGGTTCTCCTTTTTGCCTATGCTGACCATGTTGGTGGCCAACTTGTACTTCATCTTCATGGCTGATTCTGCTGGCTCGATCTTTGCCCAGGATGACCAGGAGCAAACCGACCCTCCTGTGGAGTACAGGAAGAGGTTGTGGGGATAGAGTGAGATCTGATACCCTAACACTGAGGGAGAGTTTCTTCAATTGTACCTTTTGTATATCTCTCATTTTTGCAATCTTTACAGAACACTTTCAAATGCTTACATACGTGTAAAATGTAGTTTTGAGTCAAATACATATGAATTGTGCATGGAGCTCATGCTGTGATTTTGCCATTTAGTTTAGAATGATTGTCACAACATTCCACATCTGCGGTTTGGCTTGACAGATTATATGGGATGGGGGTGGGGAGAGACGATATGTGGTTGCCTGCCTTATTTAAGAAGTGTAGTAAGAAGATACGCTACTACGATGGATCAGTCTGTGTTGTTAGTTATGTGAGTAATAGTGCTAGTGAGTAAATTCCAGAGCATAATCGAGCAATATTTTAAATGCTTTAGTGAGAGCAGGTTGCTTAAAATAAATGAAACAGGCACATGTGGAAAGATTTATTTTCATAGACTACTTATTTTCTTTCTAATGCCAAAAGAACAGGCTAAATATTTATTTTCTTGCTGAATGGAGTTTAAAAATATGTTGAAATAACCTTTATAGCATGTTTGTGTAATTTGTATTTGTGAAGTATACAGTCCCTGAAGTGGGTCCATTCATTCTTCATTAAACTGCTGGGAGGGGAGAGGAGGGATGGAGGGAGGGGGATGGTCTTCCATTCCTTATGGAAGCTGGGTATGGATTATCTAAATGTTTCTGTGAGGGGGAGAAATTTCAAGGACAGAACAAATTTGTTAAAACGTCTTAAGTTTGAGGTTTTTTTTTGCATACATTTGTATTAACTCTTGTAAATAAGATGATCAAATTTCCATTTATTTCCTCTGAAATCATGTCATTATATCCTAAGACACTGAGCACAGAAGACTACATGCACAACGGGGGTTGGATATGATTCGAGTAGAGCGCTGATGGGGCAGTTTCCTTCAGAATTAGGGAAGTTTTCCATTTGCTTGTTTTATATAATGTGATCTAGCCTTTCCAGGGTCCCCTGCTCCATCACACTCATTCTCTGGCCATTCTCACCAACCGAGAGATCCAGGTGGTCCTGTCAGTGCTCCACTTTTACACTTGTAGAACTATGGTTACATGTGGACCCTTCTGTTCTTCCTTTCATTTCTGACTGGCAGGGTGGTTTCTTTCGGCTGTAATGGAGGCTGTGTATCAAAATCATCACAAGGGGTTTATAATACATTTAAACCGTGCACCCTGCCGTACAATAATAGCCAGGATTGATAAATAGTGCAGATATCGGACAGAATCACTCCAGTGAGGTGCAACATTCCCAGTTTTACAAGTGTGAATGCTGTTGCCAGATGTAGAAAGTCTATTGTGTGATAACTGGTCATTTAGAGCATCCACATGCAAAATCAGGAGCTATGTCTGGTTTGTAACTAGCTGCTGGGACTGCCCACACACAGAGCCCCATGTTGCAAGGACTCTAGGACAACTCGTACCTGAATTGACATCACTCTACTACTGTAAAATTAGAGAAGTCTGTACTCCACAGCACTGCAGGAATATGCTTCCTGCATGTGGATACTAAACAGTATATGTTCACAGCTTGCATCACTTCTGGTATGTGCAACCTGCATAATGGCAGTCGTTTTATGATGTTTAAATATCTCTGACCTAATACCTCCTTTATTTGGAATCAGCAAAAATGGCTGGTCAGCCTTTCTGGTCCCTCTACCATTTATATGGCTTGTTTTTTTTTTTTTTTGCTTCTTCTTGTAATGACTGTACTTCTGCAGTTAGTATAGTCCATGGAATGGACCTCTGTTTGTTGGTGTGTGACATTGAAGCTCTAAATAAAACCCTGCAGACAGTGTGCAGAAATCAAGCTTCAGTGTTCAAGTTGCAGAAAGGTGAACCATCCCACTGTCGCTGTGTGGGTTCAGAAGTTAGTTTTGGTAAATCATGCTTTAGAGGCTAGATCATGACCAGTCCTTCCCAAAACTGCATTCTTGTGTGGGAGAGCGAGCGAGATGAGGCCTCCTATAGGCTAAGATCATGTTGCAACATTATTACCTATTATACTTGGTGAGGAAATGAGCAATTGAAAAACTCCACTAGTTTTTCTGAAGGAAACAGTCCAGTCGGTCTGGAACTAAAGTAAATACAACTGCACCTGCTCTGTTTTTGTTTTCTAGAAACCTTCCATTGAATGTTTCTACTTATTATTATCACTTTGGGTAAAAGTATCTGCCAAATGAATAAATGTATCTCTGCTGAATAATGTAGCAAACAAGAGAATGCACTGCATTATAGTTTACATGATTCATTTGTTCCTAGTGTAATTCTGTATACAATCCAGACAAAGAACAACTGTAATCATGTATTAAAAAATCTCTTAAGTCTATAGCGTTTAAGTTGTATTGTGCATTTCCTTTTCACACTTGTATACTGTGCACTGACCTTAATAAAGTGGAAATAATATTTTTAGCTTGGCCTATGCTTCTGTAGATTTTCACAAGTTACTTTCTCATGTTTTCATGCTGCTACTGTCACTGTTTCCAACACAGCAAAGACTACTGCAACTATGGCTGTGTGTTACTGGCATGGCCTTGATACCGCAAAACGAGTTAAATTTGTGTATTTATGTTTGCACTAAAACCATACAAACATTATAGGAACCAATGCCAAATACAGGGTTCTCAAATGCCACTTAAATATTTAACATAAAACGATTACAATAGTTTTGTACTAAGTGTACTCACAATTTCACCACTTATATAGTCCTCATATTTAATATTTTATAGTCTGCTAATAAAAAGCTTCAATTTGAGGTCTGCAGGATTTTCAATGCAGTGTTACATTAACACCACATAAAGTCTGTGAATTCTCAGCCCAGTAAACCGTTGTCCAATATTTTATACCAATGCCGAGATTGTGTTTTTAAAGCATGCTCTCTGCTATGTAAGTAATACTTTAATAAATGGAACTATGTCATTTTCATCGGTTATATAAACGTTTGGATTGAGTCTCATCTCTGGAAGATGTGACTCAGACAAAAACAGTGATTCAAGATCTGAGACCATACACTCTGGAAGCTTGTCTTTTTCCACTAATCCTTCGAACAGCTTAATGGCCAGCTGTCCTTCTTGCCTTTTGTCATGGCAATGTACCAAGGTGCACCTATAGGTTTACCTGAGTTAGGAAAACTTCAGAAATTGTGTAATGCAATCATGTAAACATGGACCAGAATCTCAAAGGAATGTTTCCAACTAGCACTCGGAATCCATGCCACCACGAATTGAGGCAGTCTTGAGAGCAAAGGGAGGTCCAACCCAGTGTGTTCCAAATAAAGTGCTTGGTGAGTGACCATCAAATCACAACTATATAATAAAAATACACACCTACTAAAGCAGCTAGAATCTTCAGCTGCTGAACAGTTCTGTACTTCCTGGCAAAATGATGCACCAAAAAGTTATTTATGTTGATTAATCATAGAAGGAGAGAAACTTAAGATAAAGCAATCATACATCAAAAGTTTGAAGAGTAAAATCAATCAAAGCTCATGAAGACTGGCTTCTTCTGATGCATTTAGAAAAGGCTTGGCTGATCATGCACATCAAATGCTGTGTGCGCGCTATCTGGGCTGTGGTTAGATCTTTAAAATTCAAACCTTGCACTGCTCAGCTAATTTCAGACCCACTACATTTTGTAACGTACATTGGTGTAAACACCATCTTGTTCAAATGTGTACAATCAGAGTTCCTGCATACTTAGGAGGTAGATACTTGATTTGAACTGTACAATTCTGGAAAGCAGGTGCAAACATTTCAAAAGGACTTTTTAATCACAGTGGTGGGAGGTAGTCAGCGTGAAATTTAGAAGAGAAAGGCTGATTGGGGGTTAGGGGGGAGATAGTTTTATCACCAGTAGCAAATGAAAAGTAACAACCCAAACCTCAGCAGATAACCATAGAGTAACGCATCAGAGTGCATATTCACATTGACAAACATAAAACACATATCTAAAGGCATGTTTAATTATTCCTCACGCAGGGCTTGAAAGCAAAGAGCCAAGTAAATCTTTACATAAGCAAGTTCTAATGTTGAAATAACAGCCAGAGAATGTGTTTAAGAGGTCAAGTCTATCAGAAATCACTGTTAACTATTTTAGACATCCATCTTGGTGATCCCCTGACACCCTTGCTTAGTCACTTCTTTTTACTCAGCTCCCTGTCCTCCCCCTGTTTTCTCCTCTCCCTTCTTCTTGTGCCCAGAGACGATGTCGTCGATGCGCAGGAGTAGGATGGCCGTCTGAAAAGATAAGAGTACAGCTCATAAACAGTGGAGAAGAAAATAGGAAAAAGCAGTGGAAGAGTACTGTGGAAAAAGATCATTAAACATGAAAATAGGTGATACTGTAGGCTAGAAAACACTTACAGAAAGTTATCAATTTTTATATAAAAAAACATTTACAAGAGAACCAGTTTAAATAGTTCAATAAATGTCCAAACTGAAATAAATAAATAAAAACCGGACGGTATAAACGAGGTTATTCTTTTCCATTAGAACTGTCAAAATGAATTGCACTATTTGAACATTATTAAAATGTTCAAAATATGCACATACTGCAAATTGAAATGCAAATAAATGTGATTTAAAAAAAAAAATCCCCCTTGTACTTTTGGTCACTTAATACTTCTCTACTTAAATGAGTTATTTAAACCTTTTAATCCCCATGTCACTTGGTCTAGGATTAAATGGACTAATTTAGATTTATTAGAAAACATGCCCTTGACATTAGATGGGCGTATTTAACTTCCACCACACACTCATCACAGGTTGGATCTCAAATAGTTTTCAACCGAGCATGTAGGTACCAATGTTATGTTATAAATGTAGTGAGCATTTATTGTTAAGGCCATTTAGGATTTGGCCTCAGTTGAAATTTCAGTTTAAAAAAAACAAACAAACAAAAAAAATTCTAGGTAATTTAAGTTTTGGATAAAGGAATATTCCGTCCTGGTGACTGTCTTTGTTTTTATGACATAAGCACTGCATAGTGCTATGGTTATTGTGCTCTCGATCAGTGGCAGTATAAAAAAAAACAAAAAAACAAAAAAAAAAAAACCACCCTATCTGGTTTGTTTTCATCACTCATTGTTTAACACGGCTAACATTTTTTCGATAATAATATTATTATTATAATAAAGTGTAATTATGACATTTTATGCTTTAGTGCTGAATCTTAAGAGAACGCTGCAACGCATTCAACAGTTGAATATTTTCCTAGAATCGTATACACAGCAGAATGAGGGAGGAGACATGTGCTTTAAGAGTGTATACCTCTACTGCTGTCTTGTACGTCTGGGCTTTGACAGCCAGCGGCTCCAAGATTTCCAGCTCATCCATGTCCGCCAGAGAGCCCGTCTCTCCATTAACACCCCATGAGGTGTTGCCCTCCTGAGTGTGCTTTGCCTGGAGGAATACAGTAGTTTCAATTTAACACTTAAAATGTGGAAACCAGCTAGCATACCAGTCACGTAGAATGAGAGAATAGAAGGAAAAAAATTACATGGATATAAACATACACACAATTCAGTCACTTACCCTAAGGGACGTGAGCACACGGATGGTGGAGGCTCCACAGTTCTGGATGAGAGTGCGGGGAATGACCTCAAGGGCCTGAGCCACAGCACGGTACGGCCACTGCTCGACGCCGGTGAGGGCTCGTGAGCGCTCCATCAGCTTGCGAGACACAGCCATCTCTACAGCACCACCACCTGGCAGCAGACATGGCTCCAGAAGCACGTTACGGCACACCTGCATTGCATCCTGCAGGTTACGCTCCACCTCCTGGGACACAAAGCACACGCATTTCAGAACATCACGACTCAAAGGGGAGCCAATCAAATTTGATGTGCCGCCATTTCACGAATTCTTTAGTGAAAATGCCTTGTGTAATGTCTCTCACCGCCAGGATCTCTTTGCTGGCTCCTCTCAGCAGGATAGTGCAAGCTTTGGGGTCTTTGCACTCAGTGACAAAGGTGAAATACTCATCACCGATTTTCTTCACCTCAAACAGACCTGCCCCTGTTCCCACATCTTCCTCACGTAACTCATCTGTCCTGCTGGCAATGCGTGCTCCACAGGCTCTGAGGGACAGAGGAAAAACTGTTGAATGATGATGTCAATTCATAACAGAAATTCCTAATAACAAATGAGAGGTGTGGGGAGAGGGGGGACTGTGCTACTCTAATTCCAGTCTTACCTGGCAATGCGGTTGTTGTCTGTTTTACGAACACGACGGATCGCAGTGATGTTGGCCTTCATCAGATAGTGCTGAGCGAGATCTAAGATGGGAAAGAGATTTAGGAGGAATCGATCACATCAAAGTGCTAGTACTGTGGATCACAGCATGTAAGCGTTCTGTGTATGTGAGCTGTAGAACATGTGCACATTTGTGTGTACCAGAGATTCCCTTCTCAGTGAAGACCAGGTCAGGTTTGATTCTGACAATATCTTCACAGATCTGCTGGATGTACTCTTCCTCCATCTGCAGGATTCTGGAAAAGTCTTCCTCGCGAGTAATCTCTATGTCCGTCTGGAGAGAGTAAAAAATGTTCAGTAAAGTTTGGCGGAGTTGTACAAGGCTGGAAATGTGAGTGTATATTATTTTGCTCCTCTGGTTTACCTGGCTCTCACCCTTCTTGTACTCAAGGGAGCAGTCCAGGAGCACAATACGAGGGTTTTTGATGAGACGCCGCATGCGGGGGTGTGTTACATCTTTATTTAGCATCACCCCCTTCAGCACATACGAGTCTTCAATGAACCCACCAGGCACCTACACACAGCAAAACAAGTCTTTGAATAAGCTTATTTCCTGTATTTTATGCTGAATCACTGTACTGGCATAAAGCCCACACTCTATAGTTGCATTGTTCACATAAGTTTAAGGATCCCAATATAAATTTTGTTTCCTGATTGTAGTTGTGTGCCACCTGCAAATAATTTATTTATTTTGAAAAATCAAGACAATGATTAGATGGTATGCTATATTTCATATGAGAATTACATTTTATTTACCATATTTGCTCAACTTGTTTAGATTTCTCTGTAGACATTTTGATAAACAATACATATTTTTGGCTTCAAATTGAGAATCATGAAACTTTGACCAATTTTGTAAAGAACAATCAGTATATTTATTAAACTTTTAAATCATGGTAGCTTTGTGGCCCTAGTGGATGCGTGAGTAAGTTTAAAAAAAAAAAAAAAAAAAAAAAAAAAAAAAAATTTACCCCCATAAGTAATTAATGATTTACTGGCACATTTGTATTGCAACAGCCTAAACCCTAAGCAAAAATATCTCCTGTTTAATACAAGACAATAAACATTTTAGGAGCACAGTGTGTCCTCACAAAGTTTAACAAAGAAAAGCAGAAAGAAAGGAGAAAAAAAAAAAAGAAAAAAGGCCAGCACAGGAGATTTCAGGATAGCTGCCTTCAGGAATCTTTTGCACTTCTATATCAACAAATGACTGCCGTTCTAAATAACATTTCCCAGCATATAAGCATAAGAAAGCACAACCCAGGCAATTACAGTCATTTGAGCTATTTAAGAATTCAAACAGTATTCTTCATTGTTTGTTTTTCTTATGTGCTTCTTCTCCTGCTAAAAGCGAAATCCTGTGCGACCCCTACCTTTTCCACCTTGGCGTACTTTTTAATATCAATTTCTTTGCGGCCGTTCTCCTCCAGCTCCACGGTGCGCACCGCATCCAGCGCAATGTTACAAGCCATGCTTGACCAGCGACTCAGTGCCTTGGTGTTGATGGCCGAGTTGATGATCTTCAGCATCATGTCTCGATCATTTGGGTCGACTGGAGTGCTGTGGGGCAAAAAGAACAGCTTACTGAACACGTCATCATCCAAAGCCTGTGTGCGAATGCGATGCATGTGGCTTGACATTTGTGATTTCATGCAGGCAAACGAATATGAATGAAAAACCCCTGTAACACTTTCAGCAGACTGAACATGTGTGGAAAGAGACACTACCTGATCTCTTTGAGGATGTTGAGCATGTCATCCAGAGCCTGCCTGTAAGCACTGATTACCACAGTGGGATGCATCTGCTGCTCCAGAAACTGCTCCGCCACTGACAGCATCTCTCCAGCTAAACACGAATACAGATTCTTATCATACTGTGACCACTGATATCTGGTCTGTACAGGATTTGACTGAGCTTTTTTCTGTGATAGTTGAGGCCAAAAATGCCTGATTTTTATGTGACATTTTTCGACATAGCTATTGCAAGAATTTGTTTTGTACACCCCCAATTGTGTAAAATGTAAATAAAAACAGAAATAAAATAATTTGCAAATCTCATAAACCCATGTTATTCACAATAGAACATATCAAATGTTTAAACTGAGGAAATGTACTATCTTAAAGAAAAACATCTCAAAGTTGGGACAGGGCAACAAAAGGCTAGAAAATTAAGTGTTACTAAAAAAAAAAAACAAAGAGCTGGAGGTTAATTGGCAACAGGTCAGTAACATGATCAGGTATAAAAAGAGTATCTTAAGAGAGGCAGAGTCTCTCAAGAGACAAATCGAAGTGTAAACATTTTTTTGGAAACCATGGACGCCACATCCTCTAAACTAAAAAGGATTAAAGAGGAGTCAGTTCAATAGCCTGTATCTCTTATGGTATGGAGGTGCATTAGTGCCTATGGAATGGGCAGCTTGCACATCTGGAAAGGCACCAGCAATGCTGAAAGTTATATACAGACTTAAGTGCAACATATGATTCCATCCAGATTCCATCCAGATTCCATCCCATCTTTACTTCTGAAAGACTCTGCCTCTCTAAGATACTCTTTTTATTCCCAGTCATGTTACGGACTTGTTGCAAATTAACCCATAGCTGTTTCCTTTTAGTAACACTTACTTTCCCAGCCTATTGTTTTCCCGTCCAAACGCTTCTGAGACATGTTGCAGCCATCAAATTCAAAATGACCTTTTCTTAAAATTATACATTTCCTTGGTTTAAACATTTCATATGTATTCTATGTTCTATTGTGAAAAACATATGGGTTTATGAGATTTGCAAATCATTGCATTGTTTGTATTTACATTTCAAGCGGTAGAGAGTTTAGAGAGATCATAGATGATACAGATGGAAGAAAAGTCCACTCACCCAAGATAATGACAGAAGTGGTGCCGTCTCCCACCTCCTCATCCTGAGTGCGGCTGATCTCAATCATGGACTTGGCAGCAGGGTGCTGCACTTGGATCTGCAGGGAAAAGTCAGTGGTGAATAAAGCAGTCAACCAAAACACATCAAGAATGCACAATGATCAGTCAGACTTCTAGAAACGTTTTAGTACCTCTCTCAGAATGGCATTGCCATCATTGGTCATGACAATTCCTCCCATAGGGTCCAGCAACATCTGCTCGAAAAAAAGAAAGAAAAAAAAAGGCAACATGATCAAAGCTCGTTATCACTCATCAACAACAGACTTTAGTGACATGATCATAACTGGACAGACAATGTGAATAATTGATTACATGGTCCTTTGATGCGGTCCACATTGATATACTGGACTCCATTTAGACCTGTCCATTTGAGATCAGATCACCAGAGATGGATGATGATAAATCAGTCTATACAGGATTTCGCAGAGGTTTTATTTTTAATGATTCCAAATATGCTTGCTTTTGCTGAGGCTTTTCAAAATTTGTGATGCAGTTTGCAAAGTTTTTTTTTTTTTTTGCTGAAAACTTCTTGAATTGGCGAAATTGTATAAAATTGTTTTTAGTAGTCATATTTGATGGTAAAGGAGACCTTTTAGCTGTACTCATTCTTGATGCATGTGAATCGAAGGGAACGTTCGCAGATGACGTCACGAGTCACATCTTGGTCTAAATATGCCGGAAATATGGAAGCTCTTGCAATGATCGCGGCATTTCCTCGATTGTGCGTTCATTTCTGCGATCACAAAATCCGGGAGGGACTGAATAATGCCTTCGTTCTACACGGCATAAACCCTATGTAATGGATCAATGGTGCAGTGACGTGTCTGATTTTTGAAGACAACTAGGCATTTCAATTCGGCTAGTGATAAAGTGATGTGGAAGGGTGTGTCCCCCAGTTATAATTCAACAGCAAAAATCAACCAAATTACAGCTGAGGCCAAGTGAAAAGCATTCGTCATTACACACTTTCATCATAGCTCTTGGTCCCAGACATGTCCTGATGACATCTGCGATGGTCTGAAAAAACAAAGAAAATATCTTCGTCAACTTAATACAAATACAGGTTTGAAAACCGAGGATGCACGAGTCCATTACAAATAAATGACTTACCTTAGCTGCATTAATATTTCCTAGCTGGACCTTCCTGCCAGATTCTCTTTTCATATTCTGGCCTAAAATAAAGATGCATGTTGTTAAGTATAACACAGAAACAGCTGCATGTGGTTTGAGACTGTAACCAGCTGGGCTGTAACCACTGAAACTAATCCATCATTCATAAGCAGTGGTGATTGGTTAGCTTTATCGCTAGCTAGACTTGAGTAATATCACCCCCAACTAACTAGCAACTCTAGCTACAGTTCAGTTCCCTATATCCGAATATACTGCCGTGTAATGGTTCATTCGGTAACTAGGAAATGACTGTAAGCGACAGATTACAACACGAGCTACAGTTCTGTCCGCACAGCAGGACAAGCATACTAATTATCCCCCTCTTTCCCATTCACAGTAATAATCATTCATCTTATATGCACAGAGACAGGTAGACAGACTGACAAGCAAGGAAGGAAGCTAAGCTAAGCGCCGTATAAGCTAGTTAGCCGGTGACCAATCTAGGCCCATGCCATGCCCGTTAGCCTGCTAGCATCCCATCAATTACTAGAACAGTCTTAGAAACGGCCATTTTGAGTTGACTGGGGTGCCGTTAATACAGCAGCCTTCAAATACATGTTGTAACACACAGAAATTAATAAATCTCACTCAGCACGAGAACCGGTCTCCCCATCATGTTTGCGGCGTGGTTCGTTAACCGGCACACAGATCCGCACGCAGTGTGGCGAAGAAAGGAAGACTGAGGCGTAGCCGGAGACTCGCTGAAGCTGTCCACCAATGAACGATCAAGAAATTATGATAGACATTATTCGTTGCCAATCACAGCAACGATTTCGTCGTTATAAGCAAGACAGAGCGGATCAAAGCCTGAGGATGACTCGTGTTGGGGCGGGCTTAAGACGAACGTGCCAGAAATTTCCTTCTGTTCAACTTGCAGCGACTAACGGTCCTTACACTGGTGTAAAGTTGGCTTGACGGACGTTCGATATTCGCAGATATGCGGAAATTAAAGGACCGTCTCTAAAGTTACATACGCCATTGTTAAACAAGTTTTTTACTTCAGTAGCATTTGAAGAGAATGACAGTCATATAACCAACTGGAAAGTGTTCATCCAGGTGTCAGCTATAACGCATACCTCTTAGATTTTTGATATTTAACAAAATATACGATTATCTCATCTCATCTTCAACCGCTTATTCCTTCTTCAGGGTCGCG
>JAOUWY010000071.1:27948497-27963452 GCA_025728095.1 Prietella phreatophila
TATATATATAAAAAGCACCACAGACTTAACTGACCCAGTGTGATGACCAGTCCCAGCTCCGTGTCCACCTCTGACTGAAGGGGGGATGACTCCAGGCTACTACAGGACTGTACCATGTCAAGCCCACTCTTAGCATTACCTAAAAGGAAGCAAGAAAGAAAAGAGAAAGAAGTAAAAACGTCACAAATAATTCAACGTGTTGACATACACTTAAGTAATGTGTTGGTCAAGAAACTCCACTTCTGCATGACTCTTTCAACAGACATATACAGATGGAAGAAAAATTAAAGGACAGCAATGTGGCTCTCCTGTGTTGTGGGAGTATGGGAGTAGTTGAATCGTATGGCTCGTGTCCATTTTACTCCTTATATGGAAGGGTCACTCTAAACAAAGTTATACTGACTGATCACCTTCTGATGAAACATTTCCACCTTGACAGGACTGCTCTCTTCCAGAATGACAAACTGTGCCCTTTCATAAGCCATGAGAACAAACAATGGTTTTGTGAGTGTGAAAATGATGTCAACCATATACTATAGTTATCACAGTCACCAGATCTCAGCCCAATTACACACCTATAGAAGATTTTAGACTGAAGTTAGACAACCATCGCCACCACCATCAAAGCAACGTTTGAAGGAATATGTTTTAGAAAATAAATAAATAAATAAATGGTGATCATCCATCCAGTACAGTTCCAGAGACAGAATTTATTCCAAGGTGCACTGAAGCTTTTCTGGCTGCTTGAAATGGCCCAATACTTTAGTAAGGATCTGTATTCATGCTTTTTCCCTTTAATTTGTCACCTGTCTATATATGATAATGATATATACTTATAAGGTAGCATCACATTCCACAATTAAACCTAACAAAGAAGGACATGATGAAAATTTCAACTTAAAATGTCCTCTTGTGCATTTTATTATTACAGAGTCACTACTGTAAAATAAATTCAAGACATGCACTGGCATAGAAAAGCAAAGCCTCACAAATATCAAAATGATATTCATGCACAGAATAACGTAATTATTGGGATAAAATCCAGATGTCTTTATTGGATTTATTGAAATTAAATACAAGATATTGTATTACGCAGTTTGTGTGTCCATTTGAACGTCTGGCAGTTAACAAAAAATAAAGGATCATGTTATTCATGTCAGTGATACACTTTACTGTTTAGTGGCTGACCTACATACTATGGGCTTTGGTAAGGTACACAAAATATATCAGAGATCAAGATCCAGTCATTATTATATGCTTTAGTTTTCTATTTTACATGAAACCAATTAACTGGATTGACATGTTTTCAGATTGTACAGCCTTTAACATGTGTAGATTAAAACCTCTGCAATGGAAGTAGAAGCAAAGGTCCAATAAGGACTTCAAACTATGATCATAACCAGAACAACTACAATGATGTCTTTCAAGTTCTTCATACTGCACCTGGTTCTTGGCCATGACACTTAAATCTAGATGAATGCCTTATGGGAGAAGATGTATTCCAGACTTTTCTCTTGCTGAGAGTGAAATTCTTCTCTGGACTGAAGGTCAGTCTGCTTTCAGCATAGGATCTTGGCTCCCTCTTGGCAACTTTTGCATGTGTAGGCTCTGGAGAGCTGGACTTCCATTTCCGGCCTGTTTTCATCTCGCTTCTAGGGGTAATGAAAAGAGACAATTACAGTAAATGTGCTGGTCCAATTTAATATACTAGATGGGTATTCTAGTGGTGAATTCACCCAGATCCTGAACCAGCATTTCATTGACTAGAATCATTTAACATTACAAGGATAAAGAACCTCATTATTACATTGATAAACAATAGGCTTCAAAATCACTGTTGCTGGTTTAATACACTCAGGAAGGGCTGCTAAAACACACCTATTATGGTTTTGAAACGTGCCTAATTTGGTTTTAGGGGTCTCAGAGAATAGATTTACATGCATCCAAGGTCAACGTTCTCATAATTTAAACTGCAGCATTATCTTTTTTCAACCAGTGTCAAAATGACTTCTTAAATGATCCATTCTAAAGGATTCATTCTAAACTCCTTTCAGAGAGCATACTCTGCTCTGATTGGTCAGATGTCCCAGTCTGTTGTGATTGGTCTAACGCTGTCAATGAGCAGCCAATGAAGACCAGAGGTGGGGCTTTTTGTAACAAACCAACATTTGTGCAGGAAGTAAAATCTGGAATTACTAACAACTGATTTCAGCTGTTCAGGACCGGTTCCTTCTTTTGGGAGTCAATGATGATGTTTACATGGACAGTAGTAATCTAATTATTGACCTTATTCTGAATAAGACACTATTGTAATTAAGGTGTTTAGAATACTCCTTTCATGTACCCGTTTTACATGTTATAGAACATAGTTCGATTAACAGCATACGTCATTACGTCACCCCACCACGCCGTCCCTCCAGAATTTCACACATCAACATACAGTTCGTCTTCGTTATGGTACTGTATACAGTTTTGGGTGTTTTTATTTCATTTTTAACGGACGCTTTAACTGTGGTTAATTATTTGTCACGCTGTACGTGCAAATAGACAACTGTTTGAAGCCGTGGGCTGCGTCTCAAACCGCATACTTACTGTCTATATAGTAGCTGAGATACATGTATGTCTCCTACTACAGGCCTATAGTAGGTAAGTACGCAGTTTGGGACACAGCTGTGCTCTCTTGCTTGCCATAAAAAGGTTGAGCACTGCCGTGTGACCGTGTCCTCTCACAAAATGTAGTGAAATCTCTCACATGACGTTAATAATGTGATCAAGGTGTTTTACATGTCTGTAATACACGTCAATCATGCTACTAAAATGTCTTAATTCGATTTGTGTTTACTTCAAGTATGACCTTTATCGGTTAAGGTCATTAAAAATTGCTGTTTACATGGTAGTTTCTTAATCAGGTTAATAGTGGATTATTGTTGTCCATGTAAACGCACTGACTGCCTGTTTGTCGTGCACTTTGATTTTTGAAACTTTGCAGACCTTTTACAAACACAAACAGCTCTAGAAAACACTACATGAAAGGTAAAAATTTGAAAATCCAGAATAGGTGCATGTTTATTAGCTGATTAGTTATTAGTCAGGTGAGTGAGAGCAGAGAAAACACTCAGATGTGCAGGACAGGGTCGGGGACTTGTGGTTTAATTAAAAATTATCAAAACCACAGCAAGATATTCATTTAAACAGAATCACTGACAGACACTCATTCTAATCAAGGTAACTAGTTTATTTTTCCCCCTCATCTTGTTTATGGATTATTACCCATCATCATTTACATCTCTATACATGTTAAATTCAAAAGTTAAATAGAGGTTAACAGAGGCGCACCAATCCCGCTGCCTCATGCTCGGTGGAGGAACACTAAACAGGACCATTAACAACAGGGTTGCCAGATTGTGCTATTTAAAAAATACTCTGCAGCCGCCGAGATCTACAGTACAGCAAGTAAAGGGAATGAAGCATTTCAGCGAAAGGGAAAGTAAGTGTAAATACAGCTGTGTCTATGATGTAGATCGTTTCTGTTGTACGATATGCAAGCTACAAATATTGCGAGAGGAAAAAAAGGGTTTAAGGACGGTCTGTACATCAGAAATGGGCCAGAAATGTATTTTCACGCAAAGAAAAAAAAACCATGAAGTAAATACATCTCTTTTCCAATTCCCAGTTTCAAGTCGTTTGTATGGCTTATAAAATAGAGCCTGGTGGACATTTGCATTGACCTGGCAAGCCCAGTGAATTAGAACAATGGTTGGTCTAAAACCGCTGAAAAAGAACTTCCAGTCTGTAGGCTGGGTGACTTTAGGTTTCTCTCTCCCCCAACTACTTGCCACGGGTTTACATGAAACATTCTCTAGACAGTGGCCTATAGCATAAGATGTGATAATTGTGATAGCCTTTCGACTTTTTGAGGCTATGTCTTTCGACTACGAAAATCTGTCGGATTGTTTTTTTTGAAACCATCACAACAACGTACGGTGTCCATTGTTAAGGACACTAAGACACAATACTGTGGTTAGGCAGATAAGATAAGTCGATTCGAGTGTTTCTTCTAGCGGAGTGTTTTGGCAGCAGATGGACTGTGAAATAAAACGCAGGCACGTTCGCTACACATGTTTCTTGATGGCAAAAATCTCCGGTTCATCGAGTTGCATCTGGTGTTGACTGAAAGCCAGCAGTGCAGCTTGGTTAGTAAACAACATACACTAAGCTGGCTAAACTTACCATCTACGGAACATCTCTACCTCAAAGTTTGTTCTCAGGACATGGTGGCCTCTCTCTAATGTGTAACTGCTTTTACTTCATTCATTTTCAAGTAATAAACTGCTTACCCGTAAGGTGGTATTAGTAGCCATCAGTAGCTAGAAAACCGAGCCACAACAAAATGACGTTTGGCGGGTGTTACAATCATTTCCTTCCGCGAATACTACAGGCTGAAATAAACAGTACCGCCCCCCGCAGGATAACCTCTTAGTAACCACAGGGCGCAGGACCAAGTGTACGGACTGAAGCTGATTTACTGTTAGGGCGAGAAATGCCAGTAGGTTTATATCATTATGTGATATCACTATTCTCGGCATTTTCATACCATTCATAGAGTGGAGATCAAAATATTATGTATCAGTGGAGCATTACTAACGTCAAAAAGGTTAGGATCTGCGAGTGCCTGCAGAAGTGGTGGTGGTTATGCAGAAATCAGGGTTTCAAGATCTGGATTGTTTCCAATCTTTTCACAGATTATCCATCTATTTTCTATACTGCTTATCCTACACAGGGTCACGGGGGAGCCTGGAGCCTATCCCAGGGACCATCCTGGATGGGGTGAATACCCATCACAGAGCACAATCGCGCGCACATTCACACACAACTATTTCAGAATGCCAGTCAGCCGACAACACATGTCTTTTGACTGGGGAAAGAAACCAGAGTATCCAGAAGAAACCCCTGAAGTATGGGGACAACATACAAACTCTCAGATCAGAGGCAGGAATCCTACCCCAAACCCTGGAGGTCCGAGGCAAACGTGCAAACCTATAAACCACCATACCTGATATCAGGGTTAAAATTGTAGGAATTTGCCAGATTAAATCTAACCTAAATGATGTTTGATTGTTTCCATCTCAGTGAGAAATATGTTGTCTTGCTTTAGGAGATAGGATCCACTTTCTTCTTTTATGCCATTCTCTGGTTACCGGTGGAGCTGTGGGTGGAGTCTGAGAGCCAAAAGCAGCTATATTTCTCCTTCATTGTAATCTCTCATCGGTACAGTCCAAGTGGGATGGTGAGAACTCCACTCAGTTGTAAAGTGTTTCAATTAGTCAATTTCATTCGTTTAAATAGTCGACAGGAGGAAAAGGAGATATGATCTGGAAAGCCTAGTAGACCTGGAGAACTTCACAGAAACATCCTGGAGACATGTCAAGAATTGATCAGCCTCCTGGTTTTCCCACCGAAACTTTCAAGACAAGCTCCCTGGACAATCATCCGCCGAGGAGGAGACACGTTACACTTCGTGACATGGCGCTAACTCCAGACACTGAGCCTCCTTTCACTATTCCTCCTCGGTGTGTGCTCGCGGTTCCTCCGGGTTGTTCTCTGCCGAGTTCAGCCTCACCACCGGATCGAGGTCTCCACCGACGCCGCTGCCCGCTGCAGGAGCTCCTGCTTACTGACGAGCTGCACTACGTTTGCTCTCCAGCTGACCCGGCCATGTCTTTACTACATCTCGCAAAAGTCACCACTCCATACGGCTTCATTACTTTGGCGGAGAGGCCTCGAGTGCGCAGAAGGGAATCGCTTTTTTTCGACGATAAAATAACCCTTATACAGAGGAGCGACCGGACAGGACAGTATCAGGACAGCTGATGTTTATTATCGGCGGTTGTCGGTATCTACCTGTCTGTAAAAATGACTGCAGCTCGCCTGTTTTAGTCCAAATATATAAACTAGTATACATACAGACTTTTTTTTATATACATTTATTTTTTATTTCTGATTATTATACAGAACAATTTTTCCCTTGTACAGGGAATGTTTCTTCTGAAAATGTTTCTTCAGTGAGAACAATCCATTTTTAATGTAAATAGCTATTCAAAATACTGGTTATTTACAATAACTAGATGTAATATTTGGAAAGAGATCACAATTAAGGGTAAGATCTCTGCACGGTTGTCCAAAAAATGCAAGGAAATAAAGAATGTGCTCTGAAGGAAATAGTCTGATGTCTTATGTCGAGACTGGCAAAACGTTTTCAATAAGTAGGACATTTTAATGGCGTTTTCTTGCCTTCTATCCGATATGTATACTGTTATTATGAACTCAATTCACTCACATTGTTAAGGAAAGAATTTGAAAAAACAAAACAAAAAAACTTAACATTGTTGTGAAATTTCATGTTTTCAAGGTGAAAAATTCAGTGGTATTTTCTTGCAAAGGGCGTCCTGTACTATATGATAATATTCTATACTATACTATAGCTATATACTGTACTGTATACACAGTTATTATGATGGACTGAAATGAGATAAGTGCAGTTCAAGCTTTTATGCTCTACTTGGATAGCTGTTTTTTTTTCTCCTTTTAAGAACTTAGTATATAACCCAGCCACGGAGCCACGACACGAGTCAGTGGATGGAGGTTAGTGTCACCGTTTTATGAAAGCATTAAGCCACTGGAGGCCATGGGGTACAATGCTTTTCTGATGGGTAAGAGGGTTATATTTTTATCACAGTTAATCGCTTATTATACAGTAGGTGGTTGATGGTATAGGCACTATCAAATCTTGAATAGGATGACAGCTTCAGTTACGAGGGGAGAGATGTGAGGCCATTGTTTACATAGAACTCTCCATGTATGAACTCCTTTGCTGCATTTCCAAAGTCATCCTCTCTGTGTAGAGCAGCTCATCTGAGGTTCTAGCTGTGGAGAGGGGCTGTTTCCAAATGCATGGACCCACATCCGGTATTTGACCTGTTCATGTCCAAAAACGCATCAGAACTCCAAACAAACCATTGTTCAGGTCTGGTGCAGTCAGCAACATATCATGAAGAGACACTCCAAGAGTCAAACATGAGTCGGATTTGACCTGGCTTGTGGGGGTGACACACTCTGAATGTCGGGAGGTACCAGCACTCTGCCAGTAGTGGAGCCAGCTGTGCATGATCTTGGTCGAAGATCTGTTGCATGGTGGGAATTCATCTCAGCCTTTCATTCTAGAGTATGACAAAGAGTTAAAGTGACTCAGAACTTGCTCTCTGTTGTTAGGCAGATGTGATCTTGATGTGTGGGGCTGCCCAGCTGTTTCCTTCATCGATGAGCATCTCCTTATCCATTTGCTTGATGAACTGCTTGCCCTCGATAGATAGCATGGTGCTGGAACACAAGTGAGCTGTGAGTTTTATAGGTTGTAGAGAGTGCAAGAGATTGGACTGTTCACAGTGAGATGAATCAGGCAATGCATAAAGTGAGAGTGGCACCCGTTCTTGAGAATATGAGTGTGGAACATGCTAGCATCTTTTGATCTGTGAGTGAGCTGCACCTAGACAGGCTACACCAATGATGACCGAGCCGAGATCCAAGTTTTGGGCATGTGGTGGCTTCATTGAGTCCATTTTGCTGGTCTCTCCACTTCTGGACCTGTAGGTCATCACACCCAAAGAGAAGTAGGATCGAAGTCCAGAGTGCTAACCTTTACACCATGGAACCACTGTGAGAGGAGGTTCATCTGCATCAACCATATAAAAAGCTGAATGACTTTACTACAAGAAACCGCATAAGGGTTCCACCAAGACTTGAACTCAGATCATTGGAGTCAAAGTCCAAAGTGCTAACCATTACACTATGGAACCACACTACAAATCTGCCTTCAGGAAATTGGCAACGACCCAAGACAAAATTGAATATCATCATAAAAATGCCGCATGGATCAGTACATTTGGTCAGAAATACAATAAATAAAACATGGTAAAAGCAAAGAAAAAAATGTCCCTCTTTATGTCAGTAGATGTTTTAAAACCTTTCAGATTTTCTTGTGAACCTCATGTACTTTACTCAGTAAATAATGCAGGTTCCACTGAAATTTAAACTCAAATCACTGGATTCAAAGCCCAGAGTGCTAACCATTACACCATGGAACCACTACACCTAAAGCATTTCAGGAGATCCATCGACATCGACCCCAGAAAAAACTGAACATCCCAAAAATGGGACTTGGTGGGATATACAATAAATAAGACTTGTGTTAAAACAGATCTTTATGTTAGAAGACGTTTTAAAATGTTTATTTAAAAATATTGGAGTAAAGTTGAAAAAAAATTGGACTAAAGTCAGCCACTAGAGGACTTCTGAGACATTTAGACCAGGGGTTCCCAAACTTTTCCAGGGCAAGGCCCCCCAAATGGCGTTAATATTTGACAGAGGCCCCCTTTTTGCAAGATGTCTTTAAAACACATTAAAAATACAGATTTCTGAATATATCCCTCCATTTTTTTATTAATAATTACATCTTACATCACATTAGGAATTGTGTGTGTGTGTGTGTGTGTGTGTGTGTGTGTGTGTGTGTGTGCGCGCGCGCGTGGTTGTCAGAGTGAGAAAGAATAATTTTTTTTAACACCAAATTGTTGATGTCCCCAAGCGCCCCCTGGCGGTCCCCACTTTGAAAACCACTGATTTAGACTTCACCTTTAAATCCGTTACACTGTCCAGCCCCATTCAGTATTTACAGGCATTAGCTGAGTCGCTTTTGATATACTCACTTAGATACAGTTTGACCTGTTGATGCACATTAAAATAGAAATGGAAGAATTGTTTATTGCGAATATTTTTAATCATGCATTCAGTTATTTATTGAACATAAATAAATGATTAATTGAACAATAAATATGTCACCCAGGGAGAAGTAGGAATGAAGTCATAACCATTACACCATGGAACCACTGTGTCAGGAGATCCATCTGCATCAACCATAGAAAAATCTGAATATCTTTACTACAAGAAACATAAAAGTTCTTTAACGCTGCATTTTGATAAAAAAAAAGAAGTTTTTTTTACTCATAGTCAAGGACTAATACAACCAACAGACGGCGCTGTAGTTCATATAAATCTATCTCAGCATAACCTTTTACGTTTCAGTGTCTAGTGATTAGTGGACGCACATAACTGACCGGCACTCGTATTAAATCGAGTGCACTAGCATATATTTCCCAATCACATATAAACATTATGACATACCGTATATTATTCAGAATAGTGTACAATAAGTAAATTGTAGTTACTGCTTAGTGCACTTGGTATTATGTGGGCGGTTAACGTTCCATTATAAATCCACAAATGAATTCTTATTACAAAAATACACTGAATATCATTGGAAAAATCTACAAAAACAAACAAACAAACTCCAAGCTCCAGCAATTTCCTCATATACTCACAGTATTCGAGGCCATGCTAACATACTAGAAAAATAAATATTTAAAATTAAACAAAGATTGCAATGTTTTTGATGGCAAGTTCACCCCCTTCTGAAGGAGGGCTTTTAATTGGCTAACAATGTAAACGCCTTTTAAAAATCAGGGCCATCTTGCATTAGTAAAATACGATCTGTTTATAGGCTGGGATTATAATCTGAGTGTGCTGAGTTCCACTTGGAAGAAGTGTCACTTTTGTTATTTCTTTCTTTTTTTTTTATGATCTAGAACAGACTCAACTCTGAAACATCAATATTAAAAACATATATTGCTCAGCATTTATTTCTTTTTTTATAAAACAAATGACACTTTGCAAAACATTGTATGAGTGTTTCAGGTATTTCAGATGTAAATATATCTAAACATTTACTAACCATTTTCCCCAAAGCACAAAAGTAACTGCTGTGATTAACAGTGTGCATTTCAAATGAAAGTAAAACACAAATGTGTTTTCTGCTCACTGTGTAATTATACACCGTGTAAGCACTGTCAGATGATTCTCTTACATTATATAGGTCGCAAAAATTGAGTACTGGCAAAAATTGGGATATGGAGAATTAATTTAGATTTACTGCCCAAAAAAAAGAAGAAGAAACAGCTAGGTGCAATGCCAGGTTTACTCTGTCACAGAAAATAACCATTTGTACAATCTTTAAGAAAATACAGATGTTATTCATGTAAATTATATGGTAGTATAATTGATCATTATTTTCACATTACAAAGTTGAATTAGGACAAAATCCAGATAGAACTGAACAGAATTTCTATCCTGTAAGTAATAGTAATATCAATTTTCAGATTTAGTTCGCACTCATTCTCTGAAACACATCAAAATGTTGAGACACATATACACTACTAGATGTGTTTAATGGGATTACATGTTAACTCAGGATCTTAATGGCATTACATGTTTAATTGATAAAAGCCAAATATCAATAAGTGGTGATCACAGTGTATAAAACATCTTAGTTTCTCCATCAGTAGAAAAGCCAGATTTCAACTCCAGTAATGCTGCATACTGGAATAGAGGTGAAGGACTGTGCAAAAGGAGAGCGGACGTCCTGGCAGCAGGGATTTAGGTGTACTGTCTGGGTCCTGTTCAACATCTGACTCCATTCACTCACTGCTCTTTGTCTCTCCCAGCAGCCAGTAGGTCCTCATCTTGCCCTTGCCTTTCATTTCCACATCTCCTCTCAGCTCTAGATGGAAGCAGTTAAATTCCTGCAGCACATCATGTGTGGCAGATGACACGTGGATCTTCAAGGCTGCCAATAAATATGCCATTAGTACAATATATATTCTTTTTAACGTATAATGAAATATTGAAGCATATTCTGACTGCATATTTGAATGACGATACACGTCCTCAGTTTGGTTCAGAATGAAAATTCAAGTTTAACTGCATTCATCATTGTGGTATAATAGCACTGACACAGAGACTTGGGCAGCTTATGAAGCTTTTATTCAAATACAAATACAGAATCTAAAACTGTTTTTCCCCACTATGCATGGATATGGTTTTAGCAGTTATGCAGTATTGGCTTCAAAATTAAAACTGAAATGACATTTACCTTATTATGCAATTTGCCCTCTCCAACAAGGCATATGAAATCCCATTATCAAAAACACCATGCTAGAAAGAGATCAAAATTCAGCCATAACATTTCCTCACTACTGTGTTGAGTCTGTGACAAAATAGACTTAAGATGCTCCTGAGTGGTGCAGCAGAAGATAGTTTGGCCTATGGCAGGAAATCACAAGCTAATCATGCCACAGCTATTCCTGGGTTTCAGCCAAGTTGGTAGCATGGACGGGAGCCATGGGAGCAAAATTGGCCATGCTCTCTGGGTGGGGGCGGGTGGCATACGTGTTTGACTCCCCTGTCAATCACAACAATCAATTTTGGGCATGTGTGAGCTCATATATGCGGAAAAGAGTAGATGGAGCTTTCATCTGAGTGTGTTCTGCTTCCCTGTGATACAGCAAGAGCAACAGTTTGAAAGCATTTGGTTGGCTGGCTTCATGTATCTTAGAGAAAGCATGTGTAAGCCTTCAACCCACCCTAGTTGGTAGACGTATGATAAGGAAGAGCTAGCTAGTGGGCGGGAATTTTCAAATGACCACCTGTCAATCAGCCCATCAAAGTGGGGTTATAGCATGCTTAGCAGAAAGGTGACTTTACTTACCTCCCATATACATACATTTGATGGACAAAAAAATACACTGTGCATTTGTATTTAAATAAAGCTGTTTATTAGCCATCCAAGTCTCAAATAAGTCTGCAAATAAAATGCATAAAAAAACAAATACAAGTATTTCTACATGGTTTACATGGTTTGTTACACCATGTAACACCATGAGTCATGGCATGAGTGTTAATAATAATCCTCTCTTTCTGCATTTCTATCCATCTCTTAACACAGGGAGAGGAGCTCATTTTGTTTCACTCCAAATAAAATCACAAGCTTTAACCATAAGAGTAGTTATAAGTACTTTTATTTCCAGAAATTGTTATTAGTTGTGGTTGAACAATATCCATGTAACTTTTTACGTGGAGATTTGGAAGCTCACAGTATTACGTAACTTACACTCGCCATTGGACTCCATGCGTGATGATGTGTTCACTGTGTCTCCAAATAAACAGTACCGAGGCATCTTTAGGCCTACTACACCAGCACACACAGGGCCTGAAAATATATACACACACACACACACACACACACACACACACACACACACACACACACACACACACACACACACACACACACGCACAAACTCATGGATATTAAATAGTGAAAGGCAATTTGGGGTTTGTGTTCTAGACAGTTGACCTATATTGGGGTTGATAGTAACATCATTATTCTATTAATAAAAAGCTTTAGCAAGCTCTACCCAAACCAACATCAGTCCCAGTCATGGATATAGAGCTTTACAATAAATTCTCAGCATATAAAGGAGCTTGTATTATGCTCACCACTGTGGATGCCGATGCGCAGTTTGAGCTGCTGGTCCGGTCGGTGAGAAATCTTAAATGTTTTGACAGCCTCGAGCAGAGCAAGGGACATGCGGCCAATCTCACACGCATGTATCTTCCCATTACGGACTGGCAGGCCAGAGACAACCATGTAGGCATCACCAATCGTCTCTACCTACAGGACAACCGGCACTTTGTGTCAAGAAATGTGGATCCTGCACATTCAATTAATTCCCTTTTCTAGATAATTAAATTATCATTATACACTTATAATTTAGTGTACTTGTTTGCAGAAGAATAAATCCTAAGCAAACTGAACATTTTGTCTGAAAATGTTTGATTGAAGAAAAGACAGTGGTGTTTTACAAATACCTTGTAAACATCAAAGTTGTCGATAATAGCATCAAAACAAGTGTAGAGATCATTTAGGAGAGCGACTATCTAAATGAGAAAAAAGCACAGCAAATCATGATGCATTTTCTTTACAGCTTTTCATAACAGTGGATAAAATTATTCTTATATATTATGATTATTCTAATATTCACCATGTGGATCAATAAAGAATAATACATGTTATATGTACATGCAGTACATATGATAATGAGTGAAAATGAAGGCAATAATAATAGACATACAGCTTAGGGAGGTAACTTCAGTGTGAGTTGTATACCTGCAGAGGTGTGCTTTCAGCAGACAGGGCAGTAAAACCCACAATATCACTGAAGTATATAGTGACTGAGTCGAAAGCCTCAGCCTGCACGGTCTCCCCCCTCTTCAGCTGCTCTGCCACTGAACTACATGAAAAGAGACAACTGAGATTTTAAACACAAGGATCATCAAACACAAATGTTAGTAATACAGCATATAATGCAACATCTCACCAACACACACATACACATTGTGTTATATTCGATATTTTGCATCAGTGTGTGATATAATGAGAATGATATATACATAGGGTTATCGTGGGATTTAGGGCTCATAGTTGAATAGTTTAATAGATGAGAGCCATTTGGAGAAATTCTGTTGATGTTATTGTAAGGCATTTTCACCACTAATGTGGAAATGCAATTAAAACAAGTTAAAACTATTTCTGCCCTAATGGCTTCCTTGAACTAGTACACAGGCCTTAGGACAGGAGTCCTCATGAGTCCTCAACTGGGTATTTCATTATTTTAGCAGATTTAACAGGGAGCTCTAAAAAAAACTCTCTAGCAGAACCAATCAACGTTTAAAAAACTGCCTAGAATTTAGCGATTCCAGTTTACTACACAAGAACCATCATGGTTTCTCTGTTGCAGCTAATTACATGTATTTATGTCAATTGTTTATCCAAAGGCAACTTATTAGTGAAGTGACAACATGGCTCAAAAAGTAAATTTTGCATGCATTCTTCTCTTAATGTTAAAACAGATGTCTCATCTGTTCTGAGTCTGTGGCGCTACTTGTAACATGAACTGCCACTGCAAAACAAAACAAATCATTTTAAACCGATGTGTCTTATTTATAGGCATAAACTAATCAGTAATGATAAGCATTAACAGATAACTGTTGCCACTGTTCAGTCATGTAAGTTGCAAATCCCGACCTTTGTAAGCACAGAATTTTATAAAGCTGGACCATCACAAATTTTAGTTGAATACCTACCTGCCTTAGGGTTTCAGTATGTTAGTCTGTTTTGGCATCTATATTATATAATAATCATGATTGTCACAATTCCACCATATAATTTGCATTTCCATCACATGATAGTACTAGAACTCAGCATCACTTGCTGAAGCTAAAGGAGCTCTTTTCATTTTATTTGCCCTTGCCTCTAACCGATGGTTTTGTGCAAGGTCAATGAATGCAAATTATAAACCAAGACCCACAAATAAAACTAATTTAATGAAATAAATGATGTAAGCTTGCAATAGGACATTTAATTCTTGCGTAGCTATGCCCCTATTTATCTAGTGAACCAGACCAACATTATGATCTGGCTATGCTTGTTTTATTTTTCTTTCAACTTGTATTAATGTACAACATTTTATAACACAAAGCTTTCTTAAAACATTTTAAAATGCTGAACTGTGGCAGAGTATGCATATACTACGCTTATCTATGTTTTCTTATTTTGTCAATGAAATGTATTTTTTCATTCATCTTCAGTAATCACTTTATCCTGATCAGGGTCAAACTGGGTCAGGAATCTACTCTGGGAATACTGGGCAGGAGGAAGGAACACACCCTGAATGGGACGCCACAATTGTGCACTCAATTCACCTCGGGGCAATTTATACTGACTAATCAATCAACACACAACACTGTCACCTCAATAATATTGATTTCTCTTATTTTAAGATAAAGTGACACAATGTCATTTAACCAGGATTTGTTCAATATGGTAATGGCATTATTAGGTAGTGCAATATTATTATAGGTATATATAAGCCTTCGCTTATAGAGCCCCACAGTTATGGAACAGTCTTCCTATTAGTGTTCGGGACTCAGACACAGTCTCAGTGT
>JAOUWY010000071.1:27963552-27974195 GCA_025728095.1 Prietella phreatophila
CTGTAAAGCTGCTTTGAGACAATGACTATTGTAAAAAGCGCTATACAAATAAAATTGAATTGAATTGAATTGAATATGACTAGTCAATGGTAATAATGCAAAATCAGGGTGTGTATTTTCCTGCTATGTTTATGTATGTGATATCTGTGGTAATGGCTAACTGGGGAAGTATCTGGTAGAGTAGGGCTTCTGCCTTGCGCTTCTCTTCCAGGTACGCCTGTGTCCTCTCCTCCACCAGCTCCTCCAGATTATTAGCATACTGCTCCATCCGAGACAGTAGGTTATCCAGGATATCCCTGCTGTGCTCCCTGAGACAAAGAAGAGAACAACAGGGAAGAAAGTGAGCACCTTCACTCAAACTGAATGTTATGTGTGCTGTGAAGATGGTCAAATCTGAGTGCCTTGTAATGAAAGTAGATATATAAATTTGAATATCGAGAACAATATGTTCTATGCAGCTGGAATGCAACAAGTGAATGAACTGCAAAGTGTTATGTGAGATCAAGCAGACTAAATGAATTGTGTGTATGTATAAAAATGAGAGCAGTACCTGTTCTGTTTACGCAGAAGTACTTTAATAAGGCTGAACTCTAGCCTCTCTGCAGGCTCCTCTGCCCAGCAGCGCTGCATCAGGAGCCCCAACTCCTCACTGTGTGCCTGGGTGTTAACAGCTGGTCGCAGGTACGGCCACTCACCCTGAGCAACACGGTCCACTATCTCTACACAGAGACGGATAGATAGAGAGAGAGAGAGAAAGAGAGACAGAGAACAAACTCCAAGTTGCATATGTTTTTCTGTTTTTCCTGAACTCTATGATAACAGACAAGCTGGGAAAAATGTCTAGACTTTCATTCACAGCCAAGTCTCAGACAATATACTGAAAGTGAAGTGAATACATGAACAATTAGTCATAGTGTCCCTTAGAGAACATTTTGCTACACTCTCACATTTTATATTCATACGGAAAGCAACATTTTTATCTGTTTCATTTTTTATTGTTTTTTTAATATCATTTTCCAAACCTTCCATATTCTTAACCCACGTAAACTGTTTCATACAGTGTTCACAGCCTGTCATTAAGGTAAGAGGAAAATGGTGTCTGAATGGAGCCATCTTATCTTCATTAATTTAGCCTTAATTAATTGTTACTTCTAAGTAGTTTTTGTAACTACTGAAATGCAGTGAAAAGTAATAAAAGCTCTGTGTCTTCACACATTTTATAAATGGTGATATTTAGCGAGGTGAATATTAACGAGTCTTTGAATGGCACTGGGAGTGCAGTGGCAACCTCTTCTCACCCGCTTCTTGTGTATTTACATCTGTCTCTCTCTCTCTATCTTTCAGTTTCTCTGCCATTTTGTCAGCATCTCTGCCTTTAATACCATTACTATGGTAATACCATTAACATTACTATAATACCGTACTAAGCATATGTTGTTGCTATCAGCCTCATAGAGGAAATATGACACATTCAGGTGTGTATAATGAGCAGCACTGGAGTGAACAATCATTATCTTTGCTCCTTTTGCTCCCTCAGTAATAGCACCGCCCTTACATATGATTTAATGTCTGTGTAATTAATATATGTGAATGTGCAATAGTAAACAGGCAGCCTCACTGCCTGATAGCATCAGTAGCATCAATGTCAGGGAGGGCAAATAGCTGAAAGCCAGATTTAGCACAGACAGCTGAACCTAATACTCTGTTTTCTTTCAGTAACAGGGAACTTGACCTTTCTGTTTCACAATGACATTTTAAGAATCAAGACACTTTCTGAAATGCTTTATCATGTAATTTTATCTCCCAGATGACCTTTATCCCTGTATCCCCCTTTTGAGCATAATATTAGACTGGGAAATCATCACTTTACCCACATAAAATACATAAAGGGAATACTGTTTTGGTTGTTTATGGACTATGTTACTGTTGAACAAAGCCATTGTCAGCAGACCTGGCATAACTTGGTGAAACAAACACATACTGTAGTTTCACATATTCCTCCTTTGTCAGCTTGGGTTTCCTCCTAAAAACATGCCGGTAAGTGAACTGGCTTCTTAAAATTGCTCGTAGGTGTGAATGAGTATGAGAGTTTGTAATATCCTGCGATGGCCCGACTTCACCTCCAAAGAATATCCCTGCCTCGTTCAGTTTTCCCAGGTTCAGGCTCCACCACGACAATGAAAACATTTACTAAAGATGAATGAATGGAAGGATATAGTGTTCACCAAAATGTGATCCTGAACTCATAGATTACAAAAGATGCTGAGTTTTTACTCTGCGTCACTTTGTTCAAACTCTGAATCAACCATACTTTTAGGGATGGAAGGTTCACATTGCAACATTGTTTTTTTTTTTTTTTTTAAACTTTCTTAAATAAATAAAAAATTCCCTAAAACTGTAAACTTCAATACATTTTCTTAAACTGAGCAGTATAATAATTCTAAATAGTCTTTCTATATAAATAAACTGATGTCATTGTTCCCCAAATTACATCCCAGCTACAATGAATCTAGTAATTTAATCATGTACTTATAGCCTCAGTGCTAAGATGCTAAGTCTGAGTACAATCATCATATTACAAAGCAAAGATTTATGATTATTATTATCATATTACAAAGCAACTATTCAGAAATGAGGATTTGGTTATGAAGTTTTACATAATTTGTAAATTACAGTTGTGATACTCAACTGCTCTAATGCAGCAGGGAGCTAAACTGACATCTTACCTCTTTAGATGACTAAGAGGATGTTTCTGTGTAGAGCTGTATCATTAGATGCTAGGGCTGTGGTGAAGGAGTAAATTGAAGCTGATATATTTTAATGTGTGCGCATGTGTTTTTGAGTGAGTGAATCATGACCTCCCCTTATGGACAGGAAGCAGACAAAGCGCTTCTCCATTAGTGCAACCATTGAAGTGTAATTGGCAGTAGAGCCAGAGACATATGGTCTGAGAGACAGAAGATCTAAGAGAGGAATAAAGCCTATAATCTGAGGTGAAGATGGAGACAACTGTCACAAAGGCACTGTGGATAACAAGCTGATAGAACGGCACTATTTCAGTCGCTCTTAACCTCTACCCAGCTTGACATTGAACCCATATCAATTGCTCTGAAATGTAATCTCAGGAAAGACAAGCATGTCACTCAGTAGGTCCATTACAGGTGCCAAATCACAAAGCTTTTTCGACATTTGAGCTACTTTTATAGAAAATAATCAAACTAAAATAGCATTAGCTTCTTCAATAGTTTCTGCTAACAACGAGACAAAAGCAGATAAGCACAATACTAAACACATGTTTGTTAATTCAAGTGTTAGAGAATGGCTTGATAGTTTTATCAAACTTGATGTGTCTTCTCATATCGTCTTAGTTGTAGATTTAGATGTATAAGGTTAAAGCTTAGGATTTAGGGTCTATATGGCAGGTCTGACTGACCTTTAGAGCTCAGTGTCTCGCCCTCTATGTAGAAGACCCCTCTGCGCAGTGCCACCTCCTGCAGGATGATACCAAAGCTGTAGACATCTCCTTTCTGTGTGCCGCCTGCAGGAGGGCTGCCCATCCTCAACAGCTCCGGAGCCATCCATAACTTCCCTACGATAAGGTACACAAACATATCACACTGGTGCTGTTACCATCTCCTACACCTGGTATGATATGAGATAACATGCATTATACCAGAGCACTGTTGAATTTTCAAATCCGTTAAACAGTGTAGCTCTGATATTAGTGCAATCAAAATGTCAGGTTTATATTAAAGTGCCCTTGCATTAGCATTTCTACAACTAATTTACAGGGAGTTGTATAGCAGATGCTCACCATAATCAAAGACTAACAATAAATGGATTAAAAAATTTTATTACTTAACAAATAAAAAATATTATCCTTGTATCAAATAATCGAACCGTTACTCATTAGGTCACATCAGACCATCCTAACATTGATTGGTTTCGTATAACAGCATGTCCTGTTGTGTTTTATTCCTTAGTTAATTGTGCCATTTCACTGAACAAATAACAGAGGTATAAATTAAGTAATGATAATTTCCATGAATGAATAAATTAATAGGGCAAGCAGGAATATTCCTCAACAGCCAGTCAGGTGACACCAGTCTTGTCTCTCACTCACTGATTTTAGCCCATTTGAACTCTTTCTCACAGTGCACTGGTGTTCCATTTTGCCGGTAGAATAGAAATCGACTTATCAGACACTTTCAATCACTATAAACAAATGAATTATTTTATTGCCACAAGTTGCCACTGTTATAAGATTGTCAGGACATTGTTGGGGTTTTCTCTGTGTAGAGTATTGTGACGCTGTTTAGCAAGGCAATTGGAAAGGGGTGGGATGTGAGCCCGATGCAGGGCAAACAATTCACACCTCTCCACAATAACACTGTTACAGAGACAAAACACACAGCACAACTAAAGCTTTTTTGATAGTAAAACACAGTATACTGATACAATAAATTTATAACATTTAAACCTAGTAGGTTAGGTAAAAAAACAGTTATGAAAACTGCAACTCATTTCTGATCTCTTTCTGTTTTATTTGGCTCCTTTTTGTTCATTAATCTGTTGTTCAGTGTTTATTATAACGTGAGAGAAAGAGAAGTTCTCCATGAAGGCAGTTCAGAAGTATTGCTAACATTGTGGATAACTACATGCAGACTTACGTGCGTAGTAAGAGTGAGCATCCTCGCTGTTGGTTTCAGCCCTGAAGCTTGACAGCCCATAGTCAGTGATTTTCAGCACAAAGCGGTTATCCACCACACAGTTTGAGGACTTCAAATTACCATGGGATATAATCACACTGTTATGAAGGAAGGCCATTCCCTTTAAAGAAAAAAAAGAAGTGAAAAATGCTGGACCTTACAGAAAGGGAAAGAAGTGCTCACCTATTATTTGAAACTTTTCTTACATACTGAGGCTGATAACAGAAAAAAGGCTTGTGATATTGCACAAAGTCATCAGCTTACCAGTTCATCTAAACTATTCAATGCCATCTGTGAAACATATTGGCTAGTCTTGAACAATAGGATGAAGGAATGAAGGGGGCAATAACAAAAAACAATAATTATGTCTACACATGTACCTTCACAATGTCATTGATCAGAGAGTATTTAAACATCCAGTCGAGTGTGATGCTCTCATTCTCCAGAATGTCCTAAACACAAACAAACATATGGCAGAGATGACTGTTCATTCTTATTCTGTCTTTTAAAAAAAAAAATTTATTAAAGTTCTAAAATTTGTAATATGAGAGTCAGTGGTATCTGTGAAGTCTACTAGAGGTGAAGCAGATATGAAAATGCATGCCTCTTTCCAACAATGCAATTGGTTCTATAGGTAAAGTAGTGCAAGCCCCTTAAAAAGTACACTGTATGACAGACACATGACACAATAATTTTTGTGGATCTTGCACTATAGCTAATTAGTAGGACTGGGCCAAAAGATGACAATGTAATCAGATATTATTGATAACTAACATGATTGGCCCTAATCCTTTATGACCAAATTATGATGATATTAATCTTCTGAAGGACAATAGATGGGATAATAAAGAGACAATTTTTTTGTGATAGTTTGATATATAGGCTAGTATTAACCAAAATTACATTAACAGTTTACTTACTTTTCTTACAAATAAGAAAAGTAACAGTAGCTCACTAAATATTCAAAATGATCAATCTAGTGATTGGCACAGACTATAAATAAACTTGGCAGCTATAATGGATGACGTATCAGAAAGAAAAAGACGTGATGTAGGCTATATTATTAAAACATTTTTATTTGAGGCATCTCATTACTACAAACTATAGAATCGCTCTAAATACAACTAAAAGAGCTTCTTATTGATGAGAAATCCGGATAATTCAACGGTGTACGTCAGTGTCTTTCTTCTTATTTTTTTCTGAGCTCTGCTCTGGCCAGGATTTGAAATGTGTGGGGGACAAGGATAGGAGCAGGATGGATAAAAATAGGAACCCAGCACCACCAATGATCAAAAGGTTACCATGACGACCCTGCAGAAAACATTGAGTGGGGGCAGTTTGCTATTCATTATAAGTATTTTCAAATATCGGAAATCCCTACTTAGAGCAAAGTAATGCTTTCAATGTGACAGATAAAGTATATGATTAATTCATTATTATTTTTTCTGTTTAATTAGTGAGCACTTTTATTATTTGTCATGCAAAAGCTTCACAACTTTAAAATACGTGTATAATGTATATAAACATGTAACTTCTGTCACTGCTCCGTCCTAATAAATAAAAAAAACAAACGAATAATAATATTAAAAAAAAAACAGGTTTCATCCACATTCTCCAATTTCATCTGTTTGACCAGTTTCATCCGCTTTCAACATGCAGAAACATACCAGTAGGTAGACTGGCTACTCTAAAATTGGTCCTTGGTTTGAATGAGTGCGCGAATGTGTGTACATGGTGCCCATTGATGAACTGGCCCATCCAAGGTCTATTCCTGCTTTGTGCCCAATGTTCTCAGGTTAAAATAGGCAGCTGGTTGGCATAACTAATTGCATTAATTGCGTAATTAATGCATGTTATGTCCTCTTGTTTTTGTGAGAGTTCATTTATAGGTAAGAAATCCTGGAGTGTTTCTCTGGAGTGTTTCTATGGGCCAATTCCTCATCTCTAGAATGGCAATAAATTTGGAAAATAAATAAAACTTTTAAATAGTTTAATCTGAAAAGCAATGCTTGTGGTAGTACAAAAAAGGCCCATATTCTTAAACTGGGTTCCCATTAACTTTTGTCTGGGAGAAGTCACTGTAGAACATAATTTTCCACTGATTATTGCCTGTGCAGACATTTCTCCATTTAGTGCAGACGACATGATAACCATTAAACTGATAAACAGCATTAAGGGACTTGTGGTGAATGTATGGAGCACTCAGACCTGAAGATGTGTTTTTTATTTCCTGCATTGTGAAGCATTTAGGGGAAGGCTGGCTGTACCTGCAGACTGCCTCGCGGGCAGTACTCTGTAACTATGCAGATGTTGGGAGGGTCAATGCACGCCCCAATAAAGCGAGTTAAATGATCGTTTTGCACATCCCGCATCTGAAGAACAACAGAGAGAGACAGAATTAAACTTTGAGAAAAGTTTATTATGATGATGATGATGATGAATTATTATTATTATAACATAAGAGAAATAAAAAATATGAATAAACACAAGTATTACATGCTTAGAAACAGAGGTCTAGGACTTGATTTGACATTCTGGGGAAAACCTCAACAGTTGTATGTAAACCTGAGGATTTCTCTTTCATAGAGGAAAGGTCCATTTAGAAAACTAGAACCCTGACTTATCTAAAGTACCCCTTTTCTCTAACAGTCAAATCCTCATAAGTAAAATGTTTCTTTCTTGACTCACATGCTTCAGTTCGAACAGCACTGTCCTGGTCAGTTCAATGCGTTTCCTGTTGACAAATTTGATAGCCACAATGTTTCCCTGGGGATGTGATAAACATGTTGAGGATCAGCAGTGGCATGTACCCAAAGTTTAACCCCAGCAGGGTAGTGAAACAATTTCTATGTGTGTGTGTGTGTGTGTGTGTGTGTGTGTTTGGGGTAGGGTGTATGTGTGTGTGTGTACCTTAAAGTAGGCAGTCTTAGCAAACATCTGGAAGTTGTCGTCAGCAGTCGGCAGAGAGCCATAATTTGAGCCTCGCTTTGGAAAGAGAGGGAGAGAGAGAGAGAGAGAGAGAGAGAGAGAGAGAGAGAATCAGTCTTACAGATGATCTTACAACCTTCCTAAAGTGGTTTACTGAACACCACCAAATCACTCACCAGAGAGAGGGTCAGTTTGCTGCCTGCACTGCGCAGCACCTTCTCCAGATTGCTCATGTGCAAATCCTCCCAGAATATCCGCCAGAGCTGAGCAGCCAGCTCCTTCTCTAACTTCAGCTTCCTGTGTGGGAGACAGAGAAGATGATAAAGAAAGCAGAAGTGATGAGACAAAGTCAAAAATTGGCAGAACTTTGTGAAGAAGTGTTTGCACAGAGCTATCATCACTCACCAAATCCTACATTGCACTCACCTATATATGAAGACGGTGACAGTAAAGATGATGACAAGAATAAAGAACACAACAATTGACACCATCTGGTGCATTGTGATGGTCCCTGAAAAAAACACCAAAAAACAGTATAAAACGAGTATAAAAACAAGGAAAAAAACTTTCTTTAATGAATGGAATTTAACACTAAAGAATGGAGAAGAGAAATCTGCACTAAGAATACATGAAAACCGATGATGATGATGCATACTATGAAGGAAAAGAAAAGAAATTAATGCTGACAATGGTAATTAAAAGACATCATCGGTAAAGACTGCATATAAATGGGGAAAAATGCATTTACTCACGTGCAATGCAGGCAGGGTTGTCATTCTTGAAACCACAGAAAGGCATGTCAGAGGGAACACTGCCTCCGGGCCAGTGAAAGGCCATGTCAGGCAGAGTCTCCATCTGTTTCTTAGTACCATTATACACAGCCACAATCTGGACAAAAAAACCCCAACAGTAATTAACTGACAGGCAGAGAGCTGATGCCATGAGGCGATTGAGCAATTATCAAGGCTCAATATTATGTTTCTGTTATAAACATAAGAAAAGGGATCTACAGTAAGTACTGAGGATTTAAATATTGATTTATTTTTATATTAAATAATCTATGCTACATCAATTTATATTATGTTCAGTTAATAATGCCAGATACGAAGAATCTGAAACAAAACTATCAATTGAAACAATTTCAGCGAATCATAGCCTATAAATCTGTATGAGATGTTTTGCTCTAGATCTATGCATTCCAGAGACAATAGCTAAACATATAGCTAACATTCTTAACATGGATAAAACCAAAGAAATAATTATCGACTTTAGGTGGAAAGCTCCCCATCTTCAGGCTCTTATCATTAAAGGGTCTGAGGTGGAGCAAGTTTTTAGGCCTTCACATGACGGTAAACCTGAGCTGAGCTGATAACACCATGGAGAGAGTGAAGAAATCACAGCAGAGGCTTTACTTCATCAGGCTGCTGGAGAAGTCCGGATTCAACCATCAGCTCCTCACCCAAGCTTACAGAGGACTCGTTGAACGTATTCTCATCAGCGGTATTACTGTATGATTTGGAAATACCACCCAGGCTAAGAGAAGATCAGTTCAACGGGTCATTAAAACTGCAGAGAGAATCATCGACTCTGAGCTATCCTCCATGGAAATATTATACATATAACGTTCTAGAAGAAAAGCGCAGAGCATTCTTAATGATCAAAATCACCCAGCTCACTCGTTTTACAGGTGGAATAACTCAATATATAACCTAAGACACCAAAGGCCAATGAGGATTGCCACTCATAAGACACATTTTTATAATAGATTTTTTTTCCAACCAATGTCAGACTGATTGCAAAAGACATTGAGGCTGCAGGGAATATTTCACCTCCCATTTTACTCATAGCAGGGACACTTAATTCATACACTCGAGGGTCTATGAATGGGTTGTATTTTTAATTATCTTACTGGCTATGCCACATAGAGTTTTTATATAATAATTTATTTTAAATTAGCTATTTGTTAAATTAATTTAATATGTATATATAGATTTTTTTTGCAATGTTGTGTTTATGTCATTCTTAGAAAATTTGACTCAAAGAGTTACGCACAAAAATTTCAATGTACCTGTACTGCTTTGTACCTGTGCAAATGGCAATAAATCTAATCTAATCTAATCTAATAAATATAACCAGCTAATCAAGGCTAGGACATGCAAATGCTAAGTGAAAATGTGAATGATGTAACACGATGCAAGATGTCGCTTAATAGTTCTCTAAAGTGCAATTCTGATATGTAACCTAAATAATGATCTTGTGTCTCCTATATGTGGAAAATCATCTAATGTGAACATCATATGTTTAATTTTCTGTGTATAAATTTAACAAACGACAAGTTCACACTATGATTTTATTTTTGTGGCCACTGAAAAAGAAATGGGGCAGGACTCATAAGGACTCATCTGCTTGAAATCAGGAAAATATGAATAGTGCAAAAAAACCCCAAAACTTGCAGCTAACCAAAACAGAAACTCTGGCGATAACCAGCAAATTAAACTTGTGTCAGCAATGAACTAGAGTCCTAATCATTTTTGTCTATTTCTATTATATTACATCTTACATCATTTGCAATATGAGAGGCCTAAATATGTAATGCAATGCTGGATTACCTCAATAATCTATCTAACACTTTCTCAGTCTCTCTCTCTCTCCCCCTCTCTCTCTCTGACACACACACACACACACTCACACACACACACACACACACACACACCCTCCACATGCATGAGTGCACCAAGAGATAATTGGTGTAAGTAACTTTCTGACATGGGAGAGAGAACTGGATTGCTGGATTGAATGGAGTGAGGTAATTACCTTGTATTTGGATAATGGCAGTTGGCTCCTGAGAATTCATTTCACAGTGTTTCTGAGAAATAGCAGCTACCTGTTTGAATGTGTTAGATGAAATAGCACCTACCTAAGAGACCTGTCTCTCTGTGTGTGTGTGTGTGTGTGTGTGTGTGTGTGTGTGTGTGTGTGTGTGTGTGTGTGTGTGTGTGAGAGAGA
>JAOUWY010000071.1:28008071-28022571 GCA_025728095.1 Prietella phreatophila
AACTATGACTAAGACTATGATTAGCAAACATACAACTATGAACTGACTCTAACGTATAAACTTATCTAATAAACCGCCTTGTGTGCTGGGAGGTGCGCGGTATCTATGCCGGCATGATTAGCACCTCAACTGCTAACAGCTGCGGGCAATACAATAACACACGTGACTAGACAACACATGACAAGACGGGGCGGAGACATGACATCAACAACTACAATAACAAAAGACACATGGTTATGCGCGTGTTGAAATGTCATTGCTGTCAATGTAGAAGCAGACACATGCGCACCAGTGCTTAAAGCGTGCTGCTTCATGGGGGAATCATGACAAGTATATTCCCATTTATATTTTCATTTTTAAGTTTTAAGAAACCTATGTTGTGTTTGCAATTTTTTGATATCTATGAGAGCACAGTATTTTTGTGAATTTTTTAAAGAAAAGATCAAAAGGTTAAACAATAAAGACAAATTTTTCACAGCCTTCTCTGCTCATATTTACCAAGGGTACCAATATTAGTGGAGGTCACTGTACATTAAACTGGTTGCACACGTGGATAAATGTGTACCAACTGCATCCATTTAATGGGAATGTGGGTTAAAATTGACAGGAACTGTGTTAAGACACTGGAAAGAAATTCTTACCAAATAGGAATGTGCACTAGAGAAATGACATGAGACCTTAAACTACAATTGACAACAATTTTTTTTAAAGAAAGAAAGAAAGAAAAATCTCATACACAAAAAGGTGTGAACAAATTTTGTGATTTTTTTTCTTCTTCTGACAATCAATTTTCACACTTGCTTCTTTAGTGCACACCTCTACATCAACCAAACAACAGACCGCAGTTACTAAATGTCACATAGTGTGGGATTTCAAAAGTTGTTTGGTGCCCATTAGGCATACAGTAACACAATACTAATTCTTTCGCAGTGTTTTTGTTCCCTACATGGTGATTTGATCAGGGAGGGAACACGCTGCTCTTGGCCTCTGGCTTTACTCATGGTGGACTAGCTTTCACAGTTCTCTTTGCTCCCTAACATTTAAAATGCCAGTTCCTCAGTCTGAGGCTTTCATCAAGACACTCCTGTGCAACAATTAAAACATAGAAAACTTTAGAAAAACAGAAAAAGTATGACCATTGGTGTGTGTCAGTTCAGGATTTGCATGGCCACACTGAGCAATGAACATGTTGTCTTTGTAAATGACTCCATGTTTAATCTCTATTTCACCTGTAGTTCACTCCAGCAGTCCTGCTAGTCTTGCTAGGTATTACATTTATATGGCTTGCTACTAAATAAGCAGTAAAATAATGAAAAACACCTGCTGAAAATAGACTCCTTTTCCAAACACAGGGTCATTCAAATATCCCAATCCCACTGAATCCCCCTGGAGCATGAAGATAACTTGTCCCAAACCGTTTCCCTGCCCAATTCCCCTCAGATTCACTTCCTTGGAAAAGGCTTCATAATATAAAACAAGTGCTGTATTTCTTTTCATATGCTGCTGGTTCCAGCTGTGTCTGACAGGAAGGGCGAGACTCAGAATGCACCTTAACACAAATGAATAAATTGCCTTGTTAACTTGTGACAGGTTGCCAAATTATTTTGGCAGAGTCATTTTTGACTCTGGCTTAAGAATGTTTTCCATGTGTTAAAGCAATACAGGCTATGCTGGCACAGACTGAGAGACAAAGCAGAGATACTGTGAAATAAAACCCCAATAAAAACATCTGTTAAGCCAGCCATGTGGGCTTTAATGCTGGGCCTCTCTCCAGAGCCCTCTAGTTCATAGGGCCAATGCTCAACAACCAGGTCTTGGCAAAAAAGCTTTGGCTTTCTTGGCATACCTGTCTAACACACATTACCCAGTGAACGCATCATGTTAAGTGCCATTACCAGTTATTCTCCAAATGTACTGAAGAGAGCCTGTTACCCATCTTATAATAAACATTCTTGCATGCCTACAAGGAATCTATGATTATAAATTCTTGATCTAGAAGCTGATATTACAGTGTAAACATGCTCCATATTTCTGAATCATGATCCCATTGGCTAAAGCTGTGAATTAAAAAAAAATTATATTGAAATACGTTGAAGAAATTTCTATGTAAGAGCAGACTCTTGTCTATCCTCTATCCTCACCAACTTAAACAAAAGGAAAATGTGTAGACAGATACACTTTTATGTAATTAGATTTATGATTATCCGACCGCACTTTTTGCTTTTTTTGTTCTTGGCATATTAAGCTATCCTCTGAGGCAATTCAAAATGGTTGTATACGGACAACTCCTTCCGCTAAAATGATATGGGGCAAAATGAAATAACTCATTACACGGGCTATATGCGTACCTCTCCAAACGCTCCTCGACCAATCACCTTCAGGATCTCAAAGTCCTCCTTGTGCAGGCGCATCTGCTTCACTTTGGAGGTGAAGGGTTTGGCTGTAGAGAGACAAGATATGATCAGATAAGCATCAATTCAAAGTGTAGAAATACCTCAGTAATGAATGCTAACACTGCAAATAATGGTAGGTAAATTTTTAAAGGCACTGATTACATGTATAAGATATACCTAATCACATATGAGGAGCTGGGATTAAAACAGCCTGATGCACAGGATAACAAGGACTTCATAAATTCTGCATCAGAGATGCCGTTAATGTTCAAGAATCAAAATGGGGGGAAAAAAGTCCCTTGTCCCATGACCATGGCATGGCTGATGGTGTCAGATAGGTTCATTTACTGTAAGAATTTCAAAAACTCCTTACATTTTCATGCAACATTCTCTGGAGTTTACATACACACTCCACTAAGTGACAGTTCTGTGATTGGAAACACCCTGCTGATTAGAGACATCAGAGAAGAATGGCCAGACTGGTTCAATCTGTCACTATCGTCACTTTAATAACAACCCTTTACAATCATGGTGAGCAGAAAAGCATCTCAGAACACACAACATGTCAAACCTTGAGGCAGATGTGCCACACAAGCAGAAGATCATCATGTTCCAGTCCTATCAGTCAAGAACAGGAATCTCAGGCACAGTACAGTGAGTATAGTAGGCTTGTCCTTGTCCTATACACCGTGAGAATGATACAAAAATCAATCCTTTGAGTATTTGAGCAGCACAACGTCCAAAAGTGACACTGCATTTAAACACATTGCTCTTCAAATTGGCTGTCACACTGGTACAACAGTTATTCATCAGTACATCAGTTATAACTGAGTTGTCTCCAGTGTTACAGTACATCTAGGATGAAGGAGCTCAACTCTCTGGAGCAGCAGAAACTGAATACAAAGGGTTTAAAAAAAAGTATTTAGATGATTTACATTTAAAGATCTCATTATTAAATCTTTTTACACAATATATCACAAACAAAAACAACCTTTTTGCCAATATTTTAAGCAAATGATATGAATCATACATTAATCATATGATGGGCAAGATTCCATGAGCAGTGTGCTCTCCCTAATATAGAAATAAATCCTATTACAGTGGTAAGCTGTACAGCAAGAAAATTGACAAATTAGATAAACAGAATAAAAATGTAACTGTATGCCAAAATGGAAATGCACAAAGCATTTGAGGATGATACGGTGAGAAGAACCAGATTCAAAAGGGACATCTTCCTTATAATATATATAATTAATGTAAAATGCTTCATTTTGTCTGATCATATAGGCATGATCTTGTGGATCTGGCAGCCTGGTCTTGGGTCCTCCTTCTGTACTATAGCCTACAGCAGTTATAATTAGGGCAAATAAATCAAGGAAATTCATTTCTTTAAAAACTTCAAGTAAACATCCAAATCTTTGAGTCACCAAGTTTTATAAATAACCCCATAAACTCACTTCCAGTGATTTCAGTCAGTCCAGTCTAAAATACATTTTAATTTTAATGTCAGTATAGTCACTCAACAGTTCTTTGTAGTTATTGGGTAATATGCGAATTCATTTATTCAGCTTCAGTAAATGCATGTCTGAAGCAGGAACACACCCTGGATGGGTGAACACGTGTTCACATCTAGGGTCATTTTAACCCTTTCAGGCATGAATTATGAAATCCTGATCATGGATTTTTTTTCTGTGTTTGTACTCTTCTTTAAGCATAAAAACATAATTTTACTTCTGCACACTGTACATTTTTTAAAAAGTTGATGCATGCGTTCAAACGAAGAATTAGTGTCCACTCTAGCGACTGTTATGCAGTTGTTCTATTGAAATCCTTGCAATAGCCAGAAAATGGCTTTTGAATAGCTGTCCACTTTAGGGACCACTATGCATGAAAGGGTTAATGAAGCCAATCTGATGCAGTCCATGGCGCGCATGTGTGTGTGTGTGTGTGTGTGTGTGTGTGTGTGTGAGAGAGACTATTGTGTGTGTATGACTATCAAACTATTGACGATATGAACGCACACAAGCTAACACCAGTGCATTTTCAAGTTTCCCTGTCTGAGATGTCCAGAGGCTGGATGCAGAAAGTGGGCTCAGGGAGACGAGGCTGTGGAACGCGTACGAATCCTCAACGACCTGACTAGCTTTCTGTAAGGCCTGCAGCATGTCTGCGACCTCCTTACAATGCTGTGCCATGTCCTCTGACTCAGTGAGCAGATCGTCCAGCATGCCTGATTTATACAGCTGTCCTACCAGCTCACACTCTGCCGACTGTCCTTCACAGTCTATGATACACGCAAAGTGCATGTTCTTAAGTATGATGAGGAAGAAGGCCTTAATGAGCAGTGTTAAATGTGTTGAAAGGTTCGTGTTTTGTGCCATATTTGTGCCCTGGTTTCTATACAACTACAGAGAGTTTTATGGACGAATTAAATATCTAAGGATGAGTAGTATGGGGCAATGCTAAAACTAAATTGTATTTACTAATCAAACTCAGTTGTATAATTAACGATAACAGAAAATGCTGTACAAATTCTATCTCTCTCCCACTCATTCTCTCTCTCCCCCACTCATTCACTCTCTCTCTCTCACTTATTCGCTCACTCGTGTTCTCTCTCTCTCTCTCTCTCAGTCACTCACTCATATCACTGTCCAGAGGTTTGGTTTGTTGTGGGGTGACAGATATTAACTTTGTATTCTGGGATTTTGAATGACCAAATCTCTCTGTAAATCACTGCATTATAGTTTTCTATCTAGGAAATACAAAACAAGTCTGTAATTGTAGATAACAGACTATAAAGTAAATGTTGTTCTAAAGAAATAGGATGGACAAAACAATCCAAAAAATTTTAGGTAAATGCCGTAAAACAAATACTTTTCCTAAATGTTTGACACGAGCCTTTAGACCACTTGACTGCATATGAGGTATAGACATAAAGAATCATAACATATCCCACTGGAGAGGAAACCATGATTCAGTATTAGGTATGAACATTACATAACTGCGGTTGAGTCAACATGTAATTCATATGGAATTGTGTCCAGCCATTAAGAAGTTAACAAGGCCTCACATCTGCTGCTACAGAAGACAAATCAGAGCCACTCACCTCTGCCTTCTTCTTTTATCTTATGCAGATGCTCAGAGTAGTTAATGGACTTGCTGTCCTCCTCAAACACAAGGTCCACTGTGGTGATGTTGGCTTCATGCAATTCCAAGTAAAGACCCTCGATGGCAAAATAGCACTCGCGCTCACTCATTTTGCTGTCTCCAAACATCAACAGGGCATGCTGGACCCAGCCAAAGTGTCTACACACCTGAAGGCCAAACTCACCCAGCTTTTTGTGTGTAGGGCCTGTGTTAGTAATGGAGGTGTAGACCCCGGTGCGGAGGAAGCCTACTGCTGGTGCCCCTGCCGTGATCATCGGTAGACCCCAATGTGTGGTGAAGAGGCCCACTGGAGAGGCTGTGTAGTCACAGCCTGGGCCAATGAAAGCCCATGGCTCATGAGTGAACTTCAGGTACACAGCCATTTGTGGTGCAACAGACTCAGAGCAAATACCATCAGCATTCTCACTATTCTTAAAAACGTGTCGTAGTCTGTACCCAGGCAGGAGCAAAGAGTCGGCGTTGATGAGCGCTATTGCACGCAGTAGGGCAGGTCCGACACGTGGCCAGGCCCATGGGTATGAGGTATTGTCCTTAGGCAGAATAACAGCCAGTGTAATGTTTTCCTGTTTGTGCATGGGTTTGTGAGGCTCGTGGGGATGAGAAGATCTGGGATGGATAGAAACAGAAGGACAGCAGAGGAGGAGCAGCAGCAATGGGGCTACAGAGAATCTGCCTCCCTTTAACCAGCATAGCAGCCTCATGGCTCCACACTTCACTCACCTAAGAGTCTGAAACACTGCGCACACACACACACACAAATCATTAGGCTAGCACACAGGGGGTAATCACTACACCTCCACATATGAATGCTCCTTTCATGAAATATTCTGAACGTATTTGAATGAAATCTTCCTTCATTTTATTTTGTGTTCTCAATCTTCATTTTACAATTACGTCAAAAGATGAACTGGAAAAAAAATTTAATAAAATGTGAATAAATGGAAAACGGGACTGATTTGCCGTGAATTCAAAAAGTGTGTGAAAATAACCATAAACATCAGAGTTGAACCGAATTTGATTTGCTTGATTTTAATTCCCAGTATACATAGGCAATTTGATCGAGTGATCAGGTAAGAAAAAAGTGGCAGTAAAGATGCAGTCTGTGAGTTGACGGTGTACATTTAGCTTTTAGTGACTAGTCTGAATGCTGGACAGTTTAACATGTATATTTAAAATATACACTATATTTGTTTTGAATTTTTGTTGGTCTTATGAAGCAAACCTAGCAACACTGCTAGTCCTGAAATCCGGTCACAAGCAGTCATACTTTTTTAACACACGAAAACTCAAGGTGAGAACAGTCATCCATGTCTGCTCTCCAGCATGTGACTGAATCAGACAAGTGTCTGAACAGAGCCCGTAATAATTACACATGCTATAAAATTTTAATAGTAAACACAAAGCCATACCAATTATTCACTGTTGATCCTGGCTCAAGCTTGATTACCTCATTACATATTTATTCCCTGTGAAGAATATCCTTTTGGGAAATAACAAGCTAGGTAAAACTTGTAATCCAAAAAGAATTTGATGGATTTGTGCAAAAATTCATTTACCATAGCTATATTTGTTTCAGTTTTCCTTACTGTCCTTGACTGTTATTGCAAGTATCAGTAAATAAAACAACACAAATACAGCATATTAGTTAATAAGCTATTCCTTAAACATAACTGTAAAATTCTGAAGCTTACAATAACGGATTCCCGTAACTGTGACTGACTGTCGCTTCTCAGGGGCACAACGACACAAGATTTATTGTCGAATGCAACTTCTACTCGAACAGGATCTTTAGAGGGATTGCTCCAAGAAAAGCTTTATTGATTTCAGCCCACAAAATGTGGCACATGTGAAAAGCATCATGGCTATTGATAAATGACTTCTGGTTTTTAATATTTCAATTTCAGTTAGCTTTTATGTAAGATTTTTAAGGTACATTAAAAAATATTAAAGGGAAAAAAAATAGTTGCACTAATCTTAGTCTGCAGTTGTTCTTTTTGTACATCTGTCATTCAGGGTTAAAGATTTACTGGACAAATTTACAACTTAATGTAGAAAACCTCACAGTATCATTTCTGATCTAAAAACAACATTCTAAAGCCAAGGATGCATGCGAAAGAAATGCGAAATGTGATCACTAATCAAACCAAACAACTGTAAATGTCTTTGAATAATAATGTCCCGAAGTAATGGTGTCGAAGAATGTCCAAAAGCACTTCCCTATCACTACAGTTTCCATCATCTTAGCCTTTTATCCATCAGCCAATTCAATCCAATTACAGTGTACCACTTACCCGCATGGACAGCTCTGAGGAGAGTGTATACAGCACAATACAGCTTCTCACTAACTTTCAGACTGTTCTATTGCTGTGAGTGTGTGTGTGTGTGTGTGTGTGTGTGTGTGTGTGTGTGTGTGTCAGAGCTCTTACACCAGGGTTGATTTCTTCAAACTACATTACCTAAAATAAAGCACAGGTTATCTCCATGTCAGGCTGTACTCTGTGTAGCAGCTGGGGTGGGTATGGCTCTTCACTGCTGCTGTCACTACAGATGGTGAAGGAGAGAGAGAGAGAGAGAGAGAGAGAGAGAGAGAGAGAGAGAGAGAGAGAGAGAGGGAGGATCAGACGAGTCAGTGAATCACAGCGGGGGAGTGGTCCCAACATTTCAGAAGTATACCCAGTTGTTGGGAGAATCCTCTCAGACACATAAGAGACTGAAGAATCAAGTAAATGATCCATAGTGAGGTTTCACCTGTAGCATGCAAGTAAGCTGGAAAGAACCAAACTGAGTGTGTTCCTTTTGTAGTAAAGCACTCCGGTGGCTCGCACAATGACAAACACCTCCAAACAGTGTAATGATAATAGTAATATGCTTCTAAATCATCCACAGAAGCCAGTAAATCCATACATCCACACAAGACATACTGAGAGCCAAAGAGTCAATCATTCATTATGACCATGGAAGATCTGGGCTAAATGCTCTCTCATGCTGACAGCATTCCTGCAGCTCCAGAGTTGAAGTAACAGCATTGAAAACACTTCATCATCTGCAGTAAAGACCTGGGGCAAAATCTTCAACACGGCTATATACTATAGTGATGCAGTGAAATGTTGGCTCTGCTACAAGCTGGAGTATCCTGACTGAACAGCAGCCTGGCGTCAGACTGAGCAAGAGATGCCTGAGTAATACTGTAAGACTGTGAGAACGTGCGCACGCTATGTGTGTGTGTGTGTGTGTGTGTGTGTGTGTGTGTGTGTTCACCTAAGTCCACATATCTTTCCCTCTAATGTCCTCTCTCTTTCCACAAGAGGGAGGGAGAGGAAAAGGGAGTGAGGTTGTGAAAGAGAATGATAAATGAGCATTCTCTATGCTTCTGCTCTGTATCTTTCACATCAGCTAAACACTCTTTGACAAAAAAAAAAAAAGAATTCTCATAACCCCACTGTGGTTATGTTTTCTTCACTCCTCTGTATGCAAGTCTAAATGGTGTAAAATAAAGTAACCCTGTGTTGTGTATGTGCAAGTGTTTAAAGAGATGTTATATGTGTAAACTCTTCCCTCAAGCTTTCTCGGTCAGTAAAATGCTAAATATTTTTCTTTTACCTGAAAGGTGTTGTCATTATTTCCATCGAAATCCTTCCCTCTTGCTCTGCTGTTAGCATCTACACATGGCATTTACAAATCAATTAAGTAATAACTAGTGAGCCATAAAACCAATCAATTGAGAGAGCAGTTAGAGTGGAAAGATGTCATGTACCTAGAGTCAAATCCCCATGCTAAATCTCCTTAGATTATAAACTGACATTGACCTGATCTCATATTTCTCTAGACCACAAGACACACAAACAACACTTGGTAAACGTCCTCATTTACTGTAGCCGAACAGGGCACAGTTTCGTGAAAGCATAGTTACGATCTCTGGTTGAGAGTGTTTAATGTTTTTGCTCTACTAATAAATTATGATCTTTGTGCACAAATACGCTCCTCCTCTCCTCCATGTACATTAGAAAAACAAATGAGAGAAACTGCACCCTTACTGCAGTACTTAAACCCGATATACCTTTGTGACACCTGCTTGCAATAAAATATACAAAGCAGAAATGCACTGATATTAAATTTCTCAGCCGATACCGATAACCGATTATTCAGACTGATATCGGCCGATACCAATACTGATAGTTCTGCCTTTTATACCTTCTTTTAAATGAATAATAATTAATTCCAGAATTCTGAAATAAATGCAAACAAAAAATTTATTCTCTCCATTTCAACAAGTTTTTCACAGTAACTGGTCTCATAAAAAGAATACACATTACTCCAATTAACATTAACACATGAACTAAATTCTTTTTTTTTTTAAGTTTCATTTTTATTGAACATTTCTGCTGAACGTCTGATGAACATTTCTACAGAACATTACTGCTAAACATTTCTAATGACCGTTACAGCTAAATATTTCTACCATTTCTAGCAGATGTTGTAATGAACATTTCTAATAAACATTTCTGCTAAACATTTCTGCAGAACATTTCTGCTGAACAATTATAATAAACATTTCTGCTGAACATTTCTAATAACCATTTTTGCTAAACATTCCGAATAATTCCGAATAACATGAACTAAATTCTGAAGATTAAAGTAAGATTTCTGAATTTATTGAATGTCATTAATTCTAAAATTCAAAAAAAAAAAAAAACCCTCATGTTAGTCTCACATTCACTCACCAAAAACAAAAGCATTTCTACTTCATCACTGACATAACACTGGTAATATATAATATCAACTTTTTTATATATTAACAATAACTGGATATGAAAAACACTACTCTACAAATATATTTTTCTAGGCAAAATAAACTTTTGTCAACTCATCTTCATTTAAATCTTTGAACGGTGTACTGGTGCTTTAATTCAGCACAAACAGCTCAAGCAGCACAGCCAAAAATAAATAAATAAATAAATTTGACTTGACGCCAAAACATCCGCTTCACTGGTGTAAAATTTTACTTGTACACAGATTACAGAGATGACAAACTGCAGTTTTGTCATCATTCCACACAAGAGATATCATCTTTACACACAGAACGAAATCGATGTTTTCCCACCCTCTTTTGATTGACAGGATGTAATCGGCCCTGATCATTGGATGTTTTTAAGCTATCGGCCAATGGCCCATTACGGGAAAAATAGCCAAAGGTTTTTATTTGTCTCACCCCCAAATAATCAGTTATCAATTATGCTATATCTTAGTCATAATATAAAAATACCACCCAACATTTTGCATTCCACCTTTATTTTGGCACAGGAAAGAGAAATTAGTAATCAAAAATGAAAAGTGCCCTCGTGGGTTATATAGCATGCACTGGATCAGTTCTGTCGACCGTGCAGAGAGAGTGGCACAGTCTGATGGATAGGGTTACCAAAACAGGATGCAACACAATAGTGCCCCCCTCCCCTACTCTTTCAATTTGCCTTATCTTCCTCTCTGTCCTTACTTTAGTCACTCAGCAGCCAATTTCCTCATTCAAGAAATTCACAACTAATTCAGTTCAACAAAGTGAAGTCTGAAATGACCACAGGCACATAAAAGTCTGTTCACTGACATGCCAATCATTGGCATTCCTGTTTCACTATCAATAAACAGCATTTTTTCTCTTTTTTTTTTTTTTAGAAAAATTGCATAAAATTTTACAATGCTGTTTAGCTCTCTACTCAAACAGGAAAATCTTCCATAATGGGGAGCACTAGTGTATGCTCTCTAGAGACCTCCAGATTGGGTGGCACTGCCAGTGAACAATCTGCCAAAGCAGGCCTGTGTATGCATGAGCATACATCAGCTTGGGGTCCAATTATTTTGCTTTGTGATGATTCTTAAAAGCAAAACATGGAGTAACACATCTTTCACGTTTTTGTATATATGTGTCTATGGTCCTTTGTATCATTCTCAGGAAAAATCCAACTGGAACGACTTGCAAATTAATATTTATAATTAACAAGAGCATTCAGTAGTATTCAAGATTTATTTTAGAATTCAATCCTGAGTTGACTTTTTAAAATTTAAAATGGTGAGCTATTGCTCTTTTGTTTCTATGAGAGAACATAACATAATAACCCTTATGTTTGAGATCATTACATTTTTCTTGCAATGTTCCCTGTGACCTAAAAGCAGCAGACATCTGCAAACCTCTCATGGAAATGCAAAAGATACAACACCAACCATCAAATGAGCACCACATATTTCAGAGAGGACCTATATTTTAAGGTGTGTAAGAAGCAATACTGAGTAGTAAAAATCTCTGATATGAACCACAGGATCTCTTGTAGAGCTCATAATAAACGGGTTCACAGGCACAACTGGGGTATGAATGGACCGTTTCAAGCCTCTCTCTTTTAATTATATGTACACACAGCTAACAGAGTATGCTGAAATGAGTTAATCTGGTGTGCAAAAACTGGCAGGGAGTCACTGAAAGTCAAACATTGTAGTTCTTGCAAAATCACATCTTTGGTGCCAGCTTTTATGACAGCTTTTTAACACACAGGTGTGTCTTTATCACTTCAGCATTCTGATGTTTGTGTGACAACTGCTATGTCCTCCGTGGACACCCATCTCCAAGTGTCCTCAGTTTTCACTTCCCATCCCATTTGCTCAAGCTCCCTTGCTTGCTGATTGACCTCAACTGTACCTTTGTCCAGTTTAATTTACTCCTGTATGTACAGGATACACTCCTATATATTTACTCACTGCTAAGACTTGTTTGTGATTTCTAGTCTTCATTACTAGATTTTATCAACTGTTGCTTTGTTTTCTGATATTCCATGGACTGTTAAAAAAATTCCTTGTAAGTTTACTGGAATTTTATGGCCAATCGGTTGCCATGAGGGCGGCACAGTGGTAATGGTAGTGATAATGTTGCTGCCTCTGTGTGTTGGCTTTCTCTGGTTTTCTCCCACCGCCCAAAATCATGATAGTGAATTAATTAATCAGTGAATTAATGACTCTAAATTGCCCCTAGGTGTGAATAACTACTGGGATTCTGTGTCTGTGCATTCCTGCCGCACGCAGTGTTTACAGCAGGGGTTAAACTTATCAGCAAAGGGCCAGTTTTCTTTCCAACCCAGCAGGAGCCACACCCGATTCCACTTGTTTAATCAATTCATCTTTTTCTCGAATCAACTATCAATTGGGCCTAAAAGTACAGTTAAGAGAAAAGCAATTTGATCTAAAATACTTTTATTTACAGCTTATTTTAGTGCTTAAAATCATGTTCAATGTTTGGATTTGTTTTCATAAAATAAATAAATTCGTTGCTCATGTGAGTCACAACTGGCAAGAGAGAACCAGAACTATAATCATGCAGCTGTTTATATTGGGTTACGTCAAAAGCAGGGCTCCAGATAAAAATATCTATTAAGGAGCCATTGGCTCTTATAAGAAAAAAAAAGAAAGAAAAAAAAACAGGCACCAAATGATTTTTTTTAAAGTGCCATATAAGAATGTTTAATTTGAATTTTTTTTTTTAAACACTTACTTTCAGTCATCCTGTCATGTGTCATATCCCAGTCTGGCCAAGACTCATGTCAACACTCATGTGACATCATGTGTATACGTACGTCCCCTTTTACAATTTCAGCATTTTCATCTAAGTTCACTTAAAATAACTTCACTTCAGTAACATGTAGTTCACACGCACGAGACACTGCTTGTGTTAATGGTGTGTTTTGTGAAGCAATCTGCGATTGCATAGTCACGAGCTTTGTTATGCTTTTGACAATCGCTCTGTTTTCTCAGTCTCATTCTTGACATTTTCTCTGCCCGCTTTGGAACAAAAGTCACAAAAATGATGATGATTGCACCTGAGCCGTGCAAACTCATGAATCAAAGAAGTCTGAAAATGCCTTTCTGCTCTTTTTCTCGGTAGTTCATTGATTGACACTGAATATGATCCTCTGTGTCTCTACTCCAGGCTACTCCTCACAGAACACACAATTAAAAAGGCTTAAATCTACATGCAATTTTTTCAGTGAAAACATTTAATTTCTTTAAAAAAAAAAAAATTGTAATCCTGATAGTATTCCCATTTTTTACTAAATGTACCTGTAATCTGATTACTTTGTTTTTTGACGTAACTTTAACGGATTACAGTTACCATTTTTTGTATCCTGATTATGTAACATGTGTTCTGTTACTCTCCAAGCTTACTGAATAGTTGCAGGATTCTATTCTAAGCATTTCTCTGAAATCGCGTTCGTTATTGTGTTGTCAGCTTATCACAAGGTGTCACATTACAGTAAAGGATGACTCAAAGGCACTGAAAAATCATTAATTTTAGTCAGAAAATAAGAATGGAGACCTATGATTTTTATTTGATAAATCACCTCCACAGGCACTAGTCATTTGTGATTAAAGACTAAATTTTGTTCCATAATACTCCTCTTTCTGTTCTCAGTTTCAGAAAGTGTTTTGAGATAAAGAAGATAACTGTTGTATGACCCTTGCATTGTTTGTTTGTTTTTTCTCTTGTTCCCCTTTTGTATCTTGCTCTTTTGAGCTTTTGCTCTCTTGCCTGTTTTTCCCTACTGTTGGTGACGTTTGTTTTCGGATTCTCTGCCTCTGTATTTCCTGGATTCCCGGTTGTTTACTTTCTATTTGCATGCATCTGTGCTATTTTGTGTCTGATGGTTTTGCTAGAAAATTTAATTGGAATGTGATTGAATCTTTGTGTTCATTTTCATGCATAACGAAGTGATTTAAAAAAATATGTAAGTAACTAACAAGGCGCACGGTGGCTTAGTGGTTAGCACATTCGCCTCACACCTCCAGGGTCTGGGGTTTGATTCCTGCCAGGGCCGTGTGTGTGCGGAGTTTGCATGTTCTCCCCGTGCTGCGGGGGTTTCCTCTGGGTACTTTGGTTTCCTCCCCCAGTCCAAAGACATGCATGG
>JAOUWY010000071.1:28044589-28063146 GCA_025728095.1 Prietella phreatophila
GATCTGTCCCTATATCATAGACATATCATTTCCGATATATTTGCCTTTGTGTAAGGAGAATGTTAATGCTTATTCTGTTTCTTTGTGTAGCAAGCAGCTCCAGAATGTCCCTGCAGGGTAGCCATTCAGAGGGCCTACTGCAGATCGCCTCTGCTCAAAGCAGGGCTTTAGCATCCTGTTCTCCCCTGACCACTCCTACACACACACCAACAAAAACAACAACAACACACAGCCAGACCTCAGGCCAGCAACCTGATGCAGATCGCTGTAGTCAGGGTGATTACAGCACCCCCAAACAGACCCAGGCACAGACCTCCTACCACAGTGAGTAATGGCAATGAAGTCTTCATTTTGGAAATAAATTAACTGTAAACTCTGTTTACAAATTTTAACATATGGGCAAAGCTCAAATTAGATCTTTGCTCATATCAGGCCTGTTCTAGATAATACTATCTTAAAATGCTAGTGTAAATTCTCCAACATCACAGCAACAACTTGGACAGGCTCGAGCACTGCCTCCTACACACCTATGGGGGCCCAGCAGAATGGGCGGAGTCACCAGCAGGGTCCTCCCCACCACACTGGTCATTTCTGTATGTCAATCTCTTGTTTCATTTAATCCTTCCGTAATCTAAAAAGGTTTATGTAGAAGTGATCTTTATTTGGTTACAATCTAATTTGCTATCTATCATTCTTGCCAGGGTCTCAACACCACACTCCCACCTCCTACCCTCAGCCAGTCTCTAACCATCCAGGTACATACACACATACTTCAAATTTGATGTCATTCTTATTTTATTTCTAATGGGTTTTTAGTAAGAATGTTTTTTTTTTTCTTCCTCATGTATACCTCAAGGTCCAGAGTTCTGGTGCTCAATCTCATACTTTGAGATGGATATCCAGGTGGGGGAGATGTTTAAGGTCCTGGCTAACTGCCCATTGGTAACTATAGATGGCTATGTGGATCCATCTGGAGGAGACCGCTTCTGTCTGGGACAACTGAGCAATGTGCATCGCACAGATGCCAGTGAGAAAGCACGGTGAGCGTGTGTAGTTAAAAAACACTGTCATTGCATGGAACTGCATGTGCACACATTTTCAAATCTTTATTATGTTTCTGTTTCATTTGCTTGAATTGCATGCTGAATTTGCACTATGCCACCAAGTATTTCTACCATAGCTGTCTGAATTGTTTTCTTCTTTTTCTGCCCATGCTGGGTCTCTGTCCTCTCCCAGGCTCCACATTGGTAAAGGTGTGCAGCTAGAGTGTCGTGGAGAGGGAGATGTGTGGATGCGATGTCTCAGTGACCATGCTGTCTTTGTGCAGAGCTACTATCTGGACAGGGAGGCAGGAAGAGCACCAGGGGATGCTGTACACAAAATCTACCCAGGAGCTTATGTCAAAGTAAAATCATCACTGCATCAAACACAGATAATGTTTAAAAGGTTTAATTTACGACTTTAACCAACTATTATTATTGATGCCATGTGACATCTGTTGAAGTGAGGAAAATAAGGAAATTTAGCTTGTCTACACGTTTGATTGAATGCCACTGTAGAATGTATTTTAATTTTTCTCTTTTCTCAGTACAATTTTTTTTGTATAAACCATAATGATGAAACAAAAACAATACAAACAGTTACTGCCTGTCTCAAGTTTAGGTGCTTGAGCTGTGTCGGCTCTGCCAGCCCTGTCTTTCTTTGGTTCATTGTAGCTACTGAAAAGAAAAACAATCACTTAAGTAGGTTACTGGTTATAACACACAGGTGAAGGCAATTACTCATTACCTGCCAGTTCAAGCTGCCTCCTTTCTTCATTCACAGCTGACTCTGGACCATACCTCTACTGCCAGGTCATATTTTGACAACAGCTGTTACACCATTAGAGCAACAACTAATCGATAATAATCGATTATGAAAATCGTTGTCAGAGAATCACATTCTCGATTAGTTGGTCTGTGTGCGGCACTGGGTACATTTATTACCTACGTTACTTCTGTTCCAAAAACACACATCGGGAAGTAAATGCTAAAGTTGTGTCCCAATTCATGTACTAAAAATTTACACTATGTACTCTACAGTCTAGTGTATGAATTTTAGAAAGGTAATATCGTCTAAAATGGAACACTAGCATTTTTTTTACTAACCGGAAGTATAAGTCGCTTCCTAGTCGATGGCGCATGTCGTCATATGCAGTAATGCGATGCCGTTTGCTTTAGCAGATACCCAGAGTCACTGACTTTCTTCAGTTTACTGTTTGTCAACGTTACCTTTTATTCCCAACATAACCTTAGTCACCATCAGATGGAGGCGTCAAGTGACTGAGGAAGAAAGTGTGCGACTTCAAAGTTCTCTAAGGCAGGGGTGCATTTTATTTTGAACACCGCAGAGAACAAACTTTATAATCTGAGCTTGTGTAGCACGGAAGCATGACAGTGATGCACGAGCACAAATTTATGTTTATATCCAAAATGCTTCACTGTATGTAAGGGCTTGCTGAAACTGGTGTGAGTTGTTTAAAAGGTTTAGTTTAATTTAAGTTTATTGTCATTATATGTTGTATTTGCTGGCTTGCAGTGTAACTTCTGTAGTTTATTATAACAGAAGTTATCTGTAAGTGATCTATTAGTAACGAGGCCGCGTTGCTCCTCACTCGCAAACTAGATGCAGTGATACACAGTGTAGCGCAAGTAAGATCTGTAATGTCTGATTAAAACACTATGATCAAGTAAAACAATCTGTCTAAAGTCTGTGAGTAACAGAAACTACAAGGTGCAGTGAAAGTGAGATTTTATTATTAATTTAGGATTCATTAATACATTCATAAATACTATTATATAATATAAACAATTAGTTTGTGGATTTTATTTTAAATAAACGAAAAAATGGTAATGAAAGTTTTCCCTTCCCCCCTCCGATTAATCGCAAAAATAATTGGCCGACTAATCGATCGTGAAAATATTTGTTAATAGTTAGTTGCAGCCATAGTTTTCAGTAGCTACTGGTTTCACCTTGTAATTTACTTTGAAACCTTTTGTAGTATATTTATTCTGAATTTGGGTGTTAAGGTTTGATCAGGTAAAAGGTAAAACAGTTCTGTTTTTGTCAGGAGTTTCACATGTTGTCCATGTAGGGTTTGTGTGAGTTCTCTCCCAAAAACATTTCTGTAGCTGAACTGTTTATGCTAAAATGCCCCTAGGTGTTAGTTTGTGCAGGGGTTCCTGTGATGGACTAGCATCCCTAACAGAGTTAATTCCTGCCTCACACCCAGTGTTCCTGCAATAGGATCCGGATCCCCATAACTCTAAATGGGATAAAGTTACTGATGATGATTGAATTAAATCGTTATTACATTATCAGCCAGTTTGAATATCAAATGGTTTCATCTACTACAGCATCAGAAGTACTTTTCTGGATACAAGTATATGGAACTGAACTGGAGGAATGAACATTCTTTCAAAAGATATTCCCCTGGATTGTTGTTTTGAAGATGACAGTAGAGAGCACTGTCTAACACATTGCTCCAATATCTCTTATACGTCTTCGCAGAGGTGATTGTGAAGGTTATATCATTTATGACTTTTCATAAATAGGGCAGGGTCAGTCATGAAGAGACCACTTCCATCAGGATAGAAAAGTTTCAACATAGGGTAAACTGTGATCAGTCAGAAATTTTTTTATTGATTTCTAATGTCCCTTCCCTCTAGGAGGACAAATGCCAGCAAAATGCCTGGCCTAAATAGAGCCATGGGTTTTTCTATTAATTTGTCACCAATTTGTCCAGTATGGTATGAGTAGACATGGTACAATGTGCCTATGTACATTGTGGTGATAGTCAGGTATGAGTCATTTACAGTAAATTGTTTAGGAAATTGATCTGTACCACAAAGATACCATGACACACATTTACTGTCATTTCTGTTCTTTCTATACCCCAATCTTTTTTTCCCCTCATTCTCTCTCTGTCCAGGTCTTTGACCTGCGTCAGTGCCATAGGCAAATGCAGCAGCAAGCAGCAACTGCACAGGCAGCTGCAGCTGCACAGGCTGCAGCAGTGGCCGGAAATATTCCAGGACCCGGCAGTGTGGGGGGTATCGCCCCTGCCATCGGTGAGTCTATGCCTTTGTGTTAAATTTGGCATATATCAATTTCCATGTAAGACATAAATAATTGTTCTAATAATCACATTTATTTACCATAATGACTAATGGGCACGCTTATATTTACTGATATATTTATTCAGGAGTATTTGTCTGCATTGTTCTGTCTCTACTTAGGTTTCTCTGCTGCAGCGGGCATAGGAGTTGATGATTTGCGTCGACTGTGTATATTGCGTCTGAGCTTTGTGAAGGGCTGGGGCCCGGATTACCCACGCCAGAGCATCAAACAAACCCCATGCTGGATAGAGGTGCATCTCCACCGGGCATTGCAGCTGCTGGATGAGGTGCTACACACCATGCCCCTCGCTGAGCCCAGCCCCGCCAACTGACCTGGTAGCAGAGCTTAATCAAACACAGCATCTCACAAGAATCCACAACAGGGAACGATGGAGGAGAGATGGAGAGATGATGATATGCTCCATAGCTTGTCCCACATACACAGCATGGCCACGTGAACAGACAGTGACTCATGGAAGGAAGCAGACACTTACACAAGCTTTCCATTGCCATGGCCAGCAGACTGAGTGGACCTGTGCGCTGACCAGTGTATAGTCCAATCATAAGACCGTTCACTCACATGGAAATAAAGACCAGAGAAAGATGTTCGTAAGGCACAGGTGAACAGGAGGCCCTGGAATTGGTGAAGAGTTGAGCAACGCTCACTTCAAGAATAATCCGCGTGTCCTAAAAAGAACTAACGACTCATGGATATGATTTGAAATGCTGATTTATTCTGTAAGAGCAGTGATATACCACAAACACCAAACTCAGCAAAATATACATAATGGATAGACAATCATTTAAAAATTTTTGTTACAATGTGTTTTTGTAACCGTGGGATAGTATTTTAGTCAAAAGGTTTTTGTAAAACCAAACCAAAGCACCAAATCCTAAATCATTCGAGCAAATTATTTCTTTGTTTATAACCCTTATGATGTATTTATTGCATTTTATATGCTGCAATACCAAAAAGGTAGCTTCTTTCGAGTGAATAGAAAATGGCAACCCTGAGTAAGCAAAGCACAAGGATTTCCTCATGTTTTCCTCAACTTGTCTTACGCTTTAAGTGCGAGATCTTTGATTAGTCTGAGAGTAGAGTATGTGGCACCTCATTACATGATGCAACCTTTTCTCGTCATGAAGACTGTCTGTTTTACAGTAACTTTTAGGTGTTTCTTTCTGTTCCACCTCTCCTCCAACTTTTTGTGCCTTAATACCAATGAATACACGCTGTACCCTTTTTTCTCTCTCTTTTTTTCTCTTAAATATAAATCTATGCAAAATCATTTTTTAAGTTTATTACTGAGCCCATTTGTTTTTCACATCCAGACTGAACTAGTCTGTGACGTCAGTTTTAGACGTTTCAGAACATTTGAAGAGGTTTAGTATAACTTAGTTCATTTCTTACCACTTGTACTGTTAACTGCTTTGATTCTCTTTGTTCATGTCATTCAGGTGTCTCCCACATGCATGACATGTTCTTTAATGAACATTTTCACTTAGTAGCCGTGTGGTTGTTCTTGGTATTACTTTAAAGCAGCTTCATAGAATTACTATAATTCTTTAAAGTCTAAACAAATTTTGTCTGAACAATCATTAACTATGCAAAAACATACCACCAACATTTTTGGAGTAATAATGACAATATGGCATAATTTTCAACAGTCTTCCTGAACTAATTTGTAGATAAAGTTTTTTTTAAGTAGATACACAGACTTTAGACATATGTACAAGTTATAAGTCAAAGCATAAACTAAGCACCAAATACCCCACACAAACTTTACTCCTGAGGTATGACGAGTTGTATAGTAGTGTATGCTACTGTAACTGTTAAGTATTGCACACTATGACCTTGTACTGTATAATATTACTGGAAGCTATTATAAGGTAAACCTCCCAAAGTTTCCCTTCATCTTTGCATCCCTTTCTTATAGTTTAGTATTGTACAGTCATTCTTGAAGAAATAATTAAAGAAAGAAAGCTATGGCAAAAAATAAATAAAGTATTTGTATTGTTTTGCCTTCCACAGACTGCAGTGAGAGTAAATAAATTACAAAAGCAGCTGTGGATACAACCCAGTGTTTAATTACACCTGAGTTTAATTCTGTTGATTTTGCACTGTAGCTGTTTTTTCTACACTGCTCTTTTAATTCTGTAAGTGTTGAATGAAAGCTTTTATTGTTATAATATACATGATGTACACATGTGACTAGTACAACAAAAAGTTGTACTTTTTCTATTTCTTTTTTTTGTTTGTTTCTTTAAAATTTGCTAGAAAACAATGGTGGAGAGGCTTAAAAGTGCATGGCTGTTAGTAGCTGTAACAGTTGAGCCACTACAACCCCAAAACAGGCAGACTAGCTTGCTAACTGGTGGGGGGTTTTTTTTGTTTTATTTTTTATTTTTATTTTTTTTGTAAGGGAATTTGCAGAGCAATTACACAGAGATTTATAATAGATGTTAAAAAAAACTAATAGAAAAAGGCAATACAGCCAGCCTCAATTATGTATAGTGTACAGTAGATAGTGCTGTGTATTGGAAAATGAACCGCTACCAGCCATGCTGTTCAATCAGGTAGAATCTTCTTGCCAGCTGCCAAGTTCATTTCCAGCTTCCTTTACTTGACAAAATTGATCAATAAATAAAAATGCATTTTCTAACTGCCTTAAAGTTGTAGCACTCAGAAACTGTTTCCTTTCTAGCAACACTTACTGGCGAAAATTGTCTATCACCTTTGTCTCGTCTCAGCATGTGTTTTGGCGGCTGCTAGCTGGGTGAGAGAGAAACTGAGTTGGGTTTTTCACTAGCGAATACATCCATCCATTCTTTCTCCATACAGCTTATCCCACACAGGGTCGCGGGGAGCCTGGAGCCTATCCCAGGGAACTCGGTGAACAACCCTGGATGGGGTACGAATGCATTACAGGGCACATTCGCACACATACTCGCACATTACAGAAATTTCAAAGCATGTGTTTGGACTTGGGGAGGAAACCAGAGTACACAGAGGAAACCCCTAGAGCACGGGGAGAACATGCAAACTCTGCCCGGCACAGGACAGAGGCTGGACTTGAACCCCCAGCCCCGGATGCTCGAATCAAACGTATGTTCTAATTTAAAAAATATAAAAACCTAATGACTGTAGAAATACTTCCTTCCATATGAACAGACGGCCTGTCTAATCACAGTACAATGCAAGCAATATCTAAAAAAGCTTCTGTCCTCCACATAACTCTCGAGCTGATTCATCACTGTCGGTGTTCAGTAGTAAGTAGGTGTTCTTACTCCGCTGTAGGAAAAGAGGAAACTGGTGTGGGTGTTAATTCGACCCTGTGACAGTTAAATCAAAGCTGAACGTTAACTCAGTAGGATGTTGTAGGTGTTTCTTTCTGACGGTATAGGTGTCGGTGGTGATGGCGGCGCAGGTGGGCGGGGCTTAATCGCATCACAGAGCAGCAGCATCTTAAAGCTCAGCAGCATCCCCACCACTGCGCAGCATCACGGGGACCAGCACCAACACTCGAGCCTCACCCAGCATGAACTCAAATTCATAGAAATCTTAACCATGAACGGTCGAGGTCGTGAGAATTAACTCAACGACTCCTCGTCTACTGTTCTGCCGATTAGTACTTGTGTGTGGGTTTCCCCCCCCCCGGACCTCACACGACGCGCCCCAAGTCTTCAAAATGGCCGAGATCACCGAAATACGAGCAGCGTACGGTGAGTAGCCTCAAATCTGCCTTTCATGACGTTACGAAATAACCTTCAGTTCACATTCAAACGTGCTAGTCCAGCAGCTGCGTTGTGTTGTGTTCAGTAGGCCTGTACAGTATGTGTGAACTAGAGCAGGGGTTAAACATGCGCTGCTGTCATCTCTGTGTGAAGTACAGTCACACACTCATGACGCTCTCTGTTCACATATGTGTGTTAACTAACAAGTCTTTTATTATTGTTGTTAGTGGGTTTGAAAAAAAACAACAAAAAACCCTCAAAATCCACCTTTTCCCCGTGTTGGTCTTCATGACAGTTCTTCATTTATATATTAATAATAATAATAAAATAAATCTTATAGGTGCTCTAGAACCTAAACAAGAATGCATACATACATATAAATACATACATTATATAGACTGAGCAAGGTTTGCCTGTGTCATAAGGTGTATTACTGATTAGAACCTTTGCCTGATGGGTCATTTTGTAATTATGGAGCTGCCTAAATACCAGTCGAGGAATAAACATTCTGCTTATTTGATATTATACTTGTAATTAAACTTTGTTTTCCATCACTGCAGATAAGTTAAGTGCTACCGTGTAACCTTGTCTGACTCATACAGTCTGATACCGGTCTCTCATTTTAGGAGTGAGTTTCTTGTTGATACATACTCGTATTTGTGTATTTTTGAGTTCTTGGTATTATTATTAATGGTTTGGCAGTTGTTTGAATCGATGTGAGTAACATGCATTCCCTAACATTAGAGAATATCTGATCATCCATGTGGCATGATGTCATGTCACGCTGCACTGGTCTTGCTATGTGTGCGTGAGGACGGTGAATGAAACCTGATGCAGCTTAAGATGGGCTATTATTATTAATATTATTATTATCCCTCTTGTTATGTTATAAAATCGTTCATTAAGTGATTAAGCAACATGTCTTGATGTTACCGATAGATGTGGAGCTAGATAAGCGGAAGGAGTTTGTGAGTCCATCTCCAGCACTATTTCAGTTAAAACATATAGAAAGCACTTTAGAGGAAGATTAGAGTTGTTTAAATGAGCTTTGTCCTCTGGAAAAGATCTGATAAGTTCTGAAAGTTGTTGGCAGGCGATCACTATTTAATAAAAAAAAATGTAATGTGGTCTTCTGACAGAACCTTTCATCGTTTACCAACTTAAATAGTAGTAAATTGCAGCAACCAAAAAGCAAGTTTATTTTGTCAGCCATTCTTTCCTGACAGGATTTGTACTCCCGCCCCCTACGCAAAAACCAAAAACTAACCCATTATGTTCATTTTGTGACGATATTGATGATGTAGCCTCAGCCATTATTAGTGTGGGCTCTTTTGAGGGACTGTGTGATGTGTATTGTAGGCTACTGTATGCGGTACCAGCCTTTGCTGATCGTGGGAGTAACATAATATGTCTTCCTGAGTCATGCTACTGAAGAGGAGGAGAGGGAGGGAAAAAAAGTGTCTGATCACACAGTGTGGTTCAGACATTGATGAATTGTCTGTGGAAGATCTGTGTGCCTGTCCAATACAGAGCATCTCCAGTATGCTCTAAGAGTTAAAAATGAGTTCCAACTATTTGAGGACATATTGTGTGAGCAGAACAGTAAATCCACTAAACCAGCATTCTAACAGAAATCCTGAATGTATTTCTGGGATATATACATATATTTCCACACCTTTATGAATATAGACTCAGTCATCTAATCTATAAAATATAAAGTATATGGCATACAAATAGATGGTCAGCTTTCTGCCACCTGGCAAACCTAAAATGATGTAAGCACTGTTATAGCCATGTGGCGATGTTTCTACACATGCTGTGCCATGTCGCATTTCTGAAAAATACATGAACTCAGCCTATACTCTAGAAAAAGTCATTAAACTGGGCTTTTATGTGACGTGCGTTACTGGGGATACCCTCAAGAAAATCTTTCTACCTTTAATTAGGAGAATATAATTGTATAGAATGTAATTGTACTGTATATGCAAAATACATATTTGGACCATGAGCAGGACATTTCATTTACTAAAGAAGCACAAATAAATGAAATTGGACCATAGGGGAAACTTGTACCTGGGCCTTTTAAAAGTATGCTCCTCATGTTATGACCTTTACATAATCAGTGGAGTCATCTGTTTAAAAAAAAAAAAGAGGTGAGATTAAGCTTGAGCACACACAGGCTTTTAGTCTCGCTCACATCATGTCTCCAGTTACAGGTTTTACAGAGCGGTTCAGATACCAGCAGCTGCTCCGCCTTTTGCTGCATCATCAGACTGCTCGCTCGCGTCTTGGCTGTTTTATCTGCTTACGTTCAATGCTACCTTCAGAGCCAGCAGTAACACACCTCGACCAATTAATGTCTGCCTTGATGAGATTAATTTGTTTACTCTGCTATGTTAGACCTTTAAAGATAAAAATGTTTGTCCATTTAAAAATGAAAGAGACCAAAATGAAGACAATATGAATTTGTTAGGTGAGTAATTATCTGCGCTAAAAGGCTGGAGTGGTGGCATGGATGAGCCTCAGTGATGCTGATGTAGGCCTTTTGATGTTTCAAACACGGTTCAGTATTTAGCTCAAGGCCAGTCTCTTCCGTCTGTCACTGTGCCTTGTGAGACACTGAAACTACATGATGGCGTTGATATCTATCACAGGTTTTCAAAACGCATCCTTTCTTTGAATCAGTATTTGGTTTTAGGGACTTGTGAATGTAAGGTGAGATATACTGTCGTCATCCTGGGCCACATCCTGTGCTGCTCAGTTTTGATATGATGTTCAAGAACATTCTGTCCTTTTTTCTTGCACTGTTAAGAGTATAGTGTTGGTGGTGTCATGTTGGTTCCACATGAAGAATTGTGCACTGGAGCTGCTGGTTGCGAGATGAATGTCTAATTGTAAATCTCTTGCCGGGGTGTCCTTGCATCCTTTTTTTCTGAGTCCTTGAGAAACTTGATAATAATCGTACAGAACTGTAGAGTTCAAATCAGGACAGTTTATTCATTGCTTGTGAGAGTTGGATCAGACAATGGTTTGTGTCAAATATTGATTGTGTGTGTGTGTCTGTGTGTGTGTGCATGCACGCTGTCCCCTGGGGTTGTTTCCAGGCGACTGGAGCAGCTGGCTTTGACAACGTTCCAAAATCTGACATCATCGTGCTGGAATCCCTGCAGTGCCCAATGGCTGGGAGCAGCCCGGCTTTGTCTATAGATGCACTAATAAAGAGCAAATGAAGCTGGAGTGGGGAACACAGGAAGTTGCATTTAATCATGCCTTTTGTGTGTGTGTGTGTGTGTGTGTGTGTGTGTGTGAGAGAGAGAGAGATTCTCATTTAGACAGACTTTCTCCTCTTTGACCTTTCTTTCACTGGTTGTGTTAGCATTAGTGTTTCCGAGCCTAATCCTGGATGTCTTTCAATCTTTACATCTTTCTTTGGAGATTAGTGAGAGCATGTATGGGACACACTACACCAGTCTGAAGGTATCACACCAGCGATAAGATGACTTGCAATTACTCAAGTCATCTTTTACTCATAGAAGATGACTTGAGTAATTGCAAAAAACCTGTTGGGTGAGTGCTGTTGGCTACAGTTCTTTATTTACCCTTTGTGCTAATGAGGATACACAGCAACTGTGTAGAACACTACAGTGTTCAGATGTGAAATAGGGCATAAAATGTTGGACTTAGTCTGTCCATAATTATTGAAGTCCCCATGAAATCAAAATGGAAGTTCTATGGCTTTTAGTATGAATATGTTAGCCTTCAAGTTATCTGTAAGCTAGTGTGCTCCAAAATATTATGATATATGCATTCAAAATGTACAGTCTCCTTCTACCACCAGTAAGGATCGACAATTTTGATGACATCATTCTGCACTTCAGCTTCTCATATAGATTTTCTATCCAATCAAATACTCTCTAGAATCTGCAGTGTCCCATCTCCACCGTTATAAACATCACCTTGCCGAAGTTGCTGTTTCTGAGCAAGAGAAATCATATCAGCAAGCATACGTCGTAAAGGTGTCTTTGACTATTTGGACACACACGTTGTATACAGTTTACTAACTGTCAGTTGGTTAAAAAGGAAATGGTTTGAATTCGTTCACATTCTTGCTCGGGCTCACGTTCATGCATGATAGTAACCGATAAGGACGGCTTAGCCGGGCTCTGAGGTAATCTAAACACTATCGGCTATTTAAAAAGGGAGGAGAGCCACTTCATATGTCCCGCCCTGATGTCCTGTTTCAGCTGAAATTATGTCAACATGTCAAATAACGTTTCTCGTTCCAAGGCCCAAGTGCCTTTACTGTGGACTTTAGCCACTACCCAATCTGTTGTAAATAGATGTGTTGTCTCAGTGAACCTAAATGCTTTGCATTGTAACCTGCCAGTCGCTAACAACTCTATTCCTCATTGTTAGCCATATCTCTGAATATAGACATGCATCTGCAGCTTGCATACCGCTCAGTATGCTAATGTTACTATCACATTGTGCCATAAATATGCAGTCACATTGTATGACAATACAAAGACAATGTACTTCCTCAGGTGCCATTTAAAAGCACAAACAGGTACACACCTACTCATTCTCTGCAGCGGCTGTCTCATCTTGTCTCAGAGGTCTCATTAGGACACACACACACCCCAACCCAACCCCAGACTAGCTTTCTGGCAGCTCGGTCACAAAGCACTGCAGCTCCTCAAGCTCAAAGGCCATCAGTGCAGAGGGAAGCTCAGTGCCTCTGGGGAGTGTCTCTATTTTACACTCATTACACACCACCTGATAATTCATCCCCCCATCAACATTTTGTTTCTTTGCTCTGTTTATTTCATTGTTTCTCTTTAAGAGACCAAGCACGAAAAGCTGAATACTCGCTATGTATTGATTTAGAATTTTTTTTTCTTTGTCCTCCCTTGGCAATAGTGCTTGCATGAGGTTCTGGTAATCAAATAAATGAAAGCATCAGATGGAGTATTAGCAGTGAACAGTTATTGGTATTTCTGGCACCCTGTATGGATGGCAGATATGAATACAAATTCCCATCCAGTGATTTAACTGGATTGGTAACAAAGTTATAATAATAGATAATTACCACAACATGTACCTGGCCAATTGGTAAGATTTGTAATCTATACAAATTAAGCCAGTATACTGTTGTTATAAAAATTACTAGTAGCTTTTGTTTGGCATTTGTTTTTTCATCAGAAGGATAAAGTCTAATAATTAATGTTTGCTAGTATATACTGTATGCAGCCCATATTCTGGTACTGTTTTTAAAAGCTATTAATAACAAAAAGGAACATGGACAATACCAGACGTATCCAGCAGTAATACATGACTCGACTGTTGGTTTATTTTGGATGAAATTTGTTGTCGTTTTCATTATTATTTCTGTGCTTCAGTGCTCTTTGCCAAAGCTTTGCTGTGTGCCGGCTCCTGCCGTGTTTCTGTCACGCTCAGTGGCATTCTACCCTCCTGCGTCCCCACTTTAATACCAACCAGACTGACTGAATATACCGTGCCTAGCCAAGCTAAATGATTGTATTTTTGTTCTGCGAGACAAGTCAGCCTGATGCCACATTGGCAAAGCTTTGGCACAAAACACAGGACGCCGGACAGAGACATAAACAAGCCAGTGTGCCTCCTCCCCTCCCTGTTCCTCCCACGTCATTACACCTACCTCTCCATCTCCAAAACACTTCACTCCAAACCTCCTCCGCCATCTTCCTACCCAGCCTCTAACAGCTTCCTGCTCAGTTTTGGATCGCATTATATGTGCATTTCATGTTTGGACATTATGTAATGCCCAACATGCTAACACACCATGATACATTCTGACGCAGATGTACCTTTTTTATGTCTAGATTTGTGCGTGTGTGTGTGTTGGTTGCTATGTCTCTCTGAATCATGTCATCCTCCCACATTCACTCTGTTTCTCACTGTCTGTGCAATTTATTTCTGTCCCACTTCGCCATGCCCATGGCGTCAGAGCCTCTCGGCTGCCACTAAAACACTTCTTTAAAGAAATAAACTCTGTAAATTATGAAATGAACAGCGTGTACAATATGACTTGAAGCTTTTTAAGCTCGAACACAAATAAATCAATAATATTATGTAGTAAAATACTAAAAGATATCCTGAAAATGATAAGCGGTATAGAAGATGGATGGATACTAAAATATTTGTCTTATTTTGTCTAGTGGTCCTCTCTTCACCTGGGGTATTTGAGCATATGCTCATAAATGTATAATGAACACACAATGTTTTGATTTAAAAAATGTATATATCGTGTTTCATCACTCTAGGTGTGTTTGCTGTTTTACAATAATTGTAGATAATAATTTTGTGCTTAAAAGTCCGGTTTACTTCTTTTTCAGATATGTCCCCTGTACTAGCGGGATTCATCGGCGCCGGCGTACTGGTGGTTGCAGTGGTGGCCTTAATCTTTGTGTGGACATGCTGCCAAAAACGTTACCGCAGGATGAGCCACAAGCTCCATGGTGTCCAGACAGAGTGTGGTGACCCGTTGACAGACCCGCCTTACAAGTTCATCCACATGTTGAAGGGCATGAGCATCTACCCAGAGGCACTGACCAGCACCAAAAGAATCGTGCGACTCGTGCGTCGAGCCGGCGGAAATAGCGCTGATGTTGAGCGAGAAGGCAAAGGGCGTCCTGTTGTACTAGTGGACGTGGGTGCCGAGAAGAGTCCGATGGCGACGCCTCAGTTTGAGGTAGGTGGTTTGGATGAAAGCTCTCACCCAGCTCTACGACTAGAGAGGGAGCTTCCTGTTCACTCAGACTACTGCTGCCTGGAGAACAGCTCAAGCTCAAGCACCACGGCATCCAACAGCACCACGCCCTTCACGGACGAGGCCGACCGCGGAACCCTCAGCCTCACCATCGACTACAATTTCCCCAAGAAGGCGCTGGTGGTGACTGTACTGGAGGCTCGAGGGTTACGTGCTGTGGAAAGCCAAGCAGGCAGTGCTGACCCTTACATCAAGATGACCATCTTGCCTGAAAAGAAGCACAGAGTGAAGACCCGGGTCCTGCGCAAGACACTTGAGCCTGCCTTTGACGAGACGTTCACGTTTTATGGTGTGCCATACAGCTCGGTGTCGGAGCTCACGCTGCATTTCCTCGTGCTGAGCTTCGACCGCTTTGCTCGTGATGATGTGATCGGCGAGGCGTTGGTGCCAATGGCTGGTGTGGAGCTCAGCACAGGCAAAGTGCAAATCACACAGCCAATCAGCAAGAGAAGCATGCAGGTGAGAGCAGTATCCACCCTTTACCTCATACATAACTGAAAATAAAAAAATTCTGGCCTGTAATGTTAATTCATTTATTTCTTGGGACAGTACTAAAACACATTCACAATACAAGTTTTGTTTTTTTTTACTCTGCCATCTATTAAATAATTAAGAGGATTAGGTCAAGTCTGGATTAACACCCAGTGCAAAGGATAGAAACAGTAATCACTGCTGAAGTTGTTTATCCTTGTGCTCAGGGAAACATTTTAGCACTCAAGCTTCTGAAAAGCACAGAATTCACATATAGATATTTCCAGTTTGTACAGGTCATACCTAATGTACTGTACGTTAAGAGGGGGAATATAAAGGGGATTTTTGTAATTATCAAGCAATTTACATTTACAAGTTACAGGTAAAAAACAGTGGCTCCGAGGTTGTATTCAGTTAATGCACCGATGCTAAAATCGGACGGGAACGTACTGTAGAAAGTGGAGGTCATTTATTTTTGAGAACTCCTGGCACGTTCTGAACTGCAAGCTAAAAATAACCAGAAAACAGAAGACGGAGAAACTGCGGGTGTTACTAAAACACGAAAACCACCAGTGAGGTCCGTGCGCATACATACACGTGTGGTTATTATATTATTATATTAGTGGAAGGGAAGGAGACTATGACTGTACTCAAACTTTAGTCTGAAATATATTAACCCTGTGAAGATAGCAAAGAAATGAAGGCTCCTTTTGTACAAGAGGTTTGTTTGAATAGGGCAAGCGTTATTTGAGAACTGAAGACATAATACCGGGATGGAGGTTTTTTGTTCCTTGTAGTATTCGTAGATTTTTTTTTCTGATGCTTTCATTTAATGTGCGGATTAAAATAAATAACTAAATTCACACTTCATATCCTGTAAGCTATGACACAGTTGTCACTCAGATTAAGCGAAAAGCTGAAAAAGAAACCTTTGCGATCGTTTTAGCAGAACTGCTGTGCTGTCTCTAATTGCAGGCGGAAGTGCAGTGTGGACTATTGGGATATGTCTGAGGTGTTTTTATAAAAATAATAATAATAATAATAATAATATATCGTCCCTTTTGAAAAGGCCTCTCAAGGTGCTTTACATAGAAAAAGAAAAAACTGTTAATAATACAATACTATTCAAAATAATATTAACAATAATACTAATAATTGAATTAAAAAAACAACCTAATTCATCAAGTAAAAGCTCTCCTAAAGAATATGTTTTGAGAGAAGATTTAAATACACTAAAAGACCGGGTTTCTTTAAGAGCATAAGAAGAAAATGTCCGTAAACGATTCCGAGGGAGGTTTAAAAGACCGGAATTGGAGGCGCAGAGATCACGTTTTTACTCCATAAACCGCTCGCTTTGCTAGCAGCATGTAAGCATGAATAGCAGATGTCTGTAGGAGGGGTATAGGCTGTATAAGAAGGGTCCAGTGTACATGGCACATTTACAAAGCCCTCTGATGAAAAGCACAGCGATGTTTTTAGCATTAGACAATGGCGTGTGCTGCACCTACCATTACAGATCCATGATGCAGAGTAAATCTAGGAGTAAATAGAATAGATGAATGAATGGATGAATGATCGAAAGGTAACTGAAGAAGGTTGTTATGTGTGGGTTTTTGCAGTGCGTGAGCCGTGGGGAGCTGCTGGTGTCTCTGTCGTATCAGCCTGTCTCTCATAGACTCAGTGTGGTAGTCCTGAAAGCTAGACACCTTCCTAAACTGGACATCACTGGCCTGGCTGGAAGTGAGTACACGTGCAAACACACACAGATTTTAGGTTATATTTTCTCTACATTATAATTCTGTGCATTTTCTACATCTTGTAGAATGTTGCTATATGTTTATGAATGGGTTTTTTTTTTTTTGTGAACACTGCTTCAATATGTTTTTTTTTTATTATAAATATAAGCTGAATATTTAAATTTATGAGGGAAAAAAGATTAAGTGTAATAATTAATGTAGTGAATACACATGTCCCTTTTTTCCTTTAAGACCCGTATGTGAAAGTGAACGTGTTCTACAACCGCAAGCGCATCGCCAAAAAGAAGACTCATGTGAAGAAGTGCACACTGAATCCTGTTTTCAACGAGTCCTTCATCTACGACGTACCTGCTGACCTGCTGCCCGACATCTCTATCGAATTTCTGGTTATGGACTTTGATCGCACAACTAAGAACCAGGCCGTGGGGCGTCTAGTGCTGGGAACACACAGTCCCTGCCCTTCTGGTGCTACCCATTGGCAGGAGGTGTGCCAGAACCCACGCCGGCAAATCTCTAAGTGGCATAACCTCGTCGAGTATTGAGGTTTCTCCTGTCTGTTAAACACACACACACACACACATATACAGTACACAATCATCATATACACAAACAAACGAGGGAGACCTCAAGGCCCTAAGAGAGAGACGATGAATTAGAGCACTTCACAGGGACTTTTGAAAAACACAATGAACTTTTGCAACAGCTATGTAGTGATAGTTCTCAAATAGTCCTTTCTAAACAGTGTCGGTTTAGCCATCAGTGACAGACGCACTCTTACACAAACGTATATACACTTACACATACATACTGACCAATAGTAACTTAAGAGACCAAAATATTGCACACAATGTACACCATTTTGAGACTGTTAGAAGTACAGTCTTCTGAACTTAGCGTTGATTGTATTTATGTTTAAATTAAGGTGTAACATGTCTGCTTCTACAGACCTCACTACACTGCTGTAGTTCACTGTACCGCATGTTTGAATAACCCAAGATTTACTGTAAAAAAGAAAAAAAAATGCAAGAAAGCAAGCAAACAGCAGTCAGTGCTGAGAAATGATGAGATGTATAATGACTTTCAAGTGACACAGTACTGTGCAAACGTTTTAGGCACATGCAGAAAAGTGCTGCAGAGCAAAGATGCCTTCAAAATAATGAAATGAAATGTTTCTACATTTAAGAAAAATATACAAATACTGTAAAGAGCAGTAAACAGTAGTAAATAAAACAAAGTCGGTATTTGGTGTGACAAAAATAAAAAATAGTAGTCTCCAGTACAGTTTGTGTAGTTTTATAGGGAAATGAGCTTTAAGTTTTTCTTGAGCATCTCGCAGAACCAGACACTGTTCTTCTGGAGACTTTCACACTTGCTTCTTATTTTTGCGGCAAAACCCAGCAGCCTTCATTGTGTTTTTTGTCTGAAAAGTGTCTCTTACGCAATATGCTACTTACTTTACTGACATTTAATTTTGTGGTGGAAAACTAATGTTTGAAAATCTAAAATGTTTTTCGTATTGACTCGATAATGTAGAAGTCCATCCATCCATCTACTACCACTTATTCCTTCTTCAGGGTCATGGGGAACCTGGAGCCTATCCCAGGAAGCATCGGGCACAAGGCGGGGTAC
>JAOUWY010000071.1:28157127-28170331 GCA_025728095.1 Prietella phreatophila
CACAAGAATATATATTATTAATTTAGGACTGTAGTTTAATTCGGTGCTTTTTGTGAATCCATATAAAAAATATATATATACTTTATATATAAAATATAAACTAACTAAATAAGATATATATATATATATATATATATATAAACATAGGTAGATAGATCGCATTATTTTTATGGATGCATAAATAGCACTGAATTAATCTACAGTCCTAAAGTAATAATAAAAACTCCCTTTCACTGCACCTTGTGGTTTCTGTTACTCACTGCCTTTAGACATATTATTTTACTTTTGCTCATAATGTTTTAATTAGACATTACAGATCTTACTCTCGCTACACTCAACACATCTGTATCCCGCGTGAGGAGCAATGAGGCCTCGTTACTAACACATCACTTCCGTTATAACAAACAACAGAATTTACACTGCAAGCACGCAAATACACCATATAATGACAATAAACTAAAATTAAATTAAACCTTTCAACAACTCGCGACCGCAATACTGTCATGCTTCCGTGTTCCACAAACTCCGCTTTATAAAGTTTCTAAACCTTCAGCAGTGTTTAATATAAAATGCACCCCTGCACTTTCTTCCTCAGTCAGGTGATAATTTCGCCTCCGTCTGATGAGGACTGAGGTCATGTTGGGAATAAAATGTAACGCTGCGAGAAACAGTAAACTGAAGAAAGTCATTGTTGGTGACTCTGAGGCTAAAGCTAGAGGTGTTTGGGACACAATTTTAGTATGTAATCTCCAAGGCGTGTTTTCTGAACAGAAGTAACGTAATGACTAAACATGCCCTGTGCCGTGCGCAGACCAACTAATCGATAATGAGATTCGTTGACAACGATTTTCATAATCGATTGTTATTGATTTTATCGATTAGTTGTTGCAGCTCTAGTTGCAGTCATGCGACCTAGCAGTTTTCCTACTCAGGAAAAAGGCTCGTATGTAGGGGAAATGTGATTTGTGCAAGTCTCAGGTAACAGGATGTTAGATGACTGTTAAGAGAGCAAAAAGGAAGAGAAGTCTGTTTATAGTGCAGCACTGCCTGCTGCACTTAACTCTCTGTCAGCAGCAAGATCAGCAGATCTGTTGTTTTTAATGGTGATGTGTATGGGGAAAGAGAAGTGGATATTAAGACGTCTCACCAGAGTGTACCAGAACTCAGCAGTGAGTTTAAATCGGTCTAACAGCAGAAACTGAACCTGGTCCATTAAAGAGACAAAATTCCTGTATGTTCATGTGAACACAGAGGGTCACACTGCGAAGCAAATTATATGTTTTGCAACTTTGACATTATTTTATGTGCAGAGATATGGTCATTTTAATGACATGTTTGTACTCCCTGTGAAAATCAAATTACATTCAGTAAATCTTTATCGCTCTTTTACTAGATAAGATGTAGTACTAGGAAAAAGCAATAACTTAAACATTACTAATAAAAACAACCAAAACCAAGAACCAAAAATAGCTCAAATTGTACCTGTATTATAAATAATGTAGAATCTGGCTAAGTTATAATCTGATTTAATCACATCAGATTAAATCAGCCCAATTAGTTGATCTTGTAAATCTAATATGGCTCACTTACTAAGACCAGTTGAAGTGAAGGCACAATAATACTGTGTAGAACTGAGATCATTAAGTATGCACAAAATCTTTATGTAGAACTTCATTCTCATACATAATAGAGTGGCACTTCACTGAGTATTTCCATTAATACTTCATTAACCCTTATGTATTTAGCATAGCAAATGAAATTGGCCTGTGTAGGATTTCACAATAGCATTAATGATGCAGGGTTTTAAGACGCACTCGGCTTTCATACAGAAAACACTAATATACAAGTCATTTCATGCCAATCTGCCACCAGACAATACACTCTCATGTACAAGATTCTTAATATTTCAACTGCTATTACATGTATGAATTCCTGTATGTATATACAGTTGTGCCCAAAAATGTGCATACCCCTTGCAGAATCTGCTAAATCTTAATACTGTTAACAAAATAAGTGGGATCATCCCAAGTTGTTTTTTATTTAGTACTGTCCTGAAGAAGCTATTTCACATAACAGATGTTAACATATAGTCCACAAGGACGATCAGTGTAAATTGATATTATTTTGTTTAAAAATCTTTTTTCTTCATTTAGTACCGCCCTTCAGATGATAAATAAGCATTACATGTCTCCCAGAAGACAAAATACTAACAACTTACACCCATCATCCTGTTCAAAATTTTACATCCCCCTGGCTCTTAATGTATTGTGTTGCCTTCTTGAGCATCAGTGACTGTTTGCACCTTTTGTAATAGTTGTGTACGAGTCCCTCAGTTGTCCTCAGTGTGAAAAGATGGATCTAATCATCATACAATCACTGTTGGAAAGGGGTCAAATATGCATAATATGCTGTAAAAGCAAAGAATGTGCAGTTTTCTGAAGAACAGTGGGCAGTTTACCTCCTCAGGACAAACAAGGGACTTGTGAACAACTATCACAAAACATAAAAACAGTCATGGATCATACAGGTAACAACACACAGTATTAAGAATCAAGCTTATGTAAACTTTTGAACGGGGTAATTTTGATAAATTCAGCTATAATCTTGTCTTGTGGACTATATGTAAACATATTTTATGTGAAATAGCATATTCAGGACAGAACTAAATAAAAAACAACTTGAGATTTTTATGATCTCTCTTACTTTGTTAAGGTTTAGCAGATTCTGCAAGGGGTATGCATATTTATGGGCACAACTGTATATAATATTCTGTCATTTTACATTCTTGGAATTCTGGTTGTATTATAAAACCATGAAATGGTGCCTATCAATCATGATTTTATTTTTCTTCTACAGAATGGTCACCCAGACAGACTGGTGTGTGGGCTTCAAATGGAAGACAGCCTTCTTCTGCTGGACCTGGAAAAGAACTAGTGAGTGTGCAAGCACAGATATGCAGCATATGAGGGCAATGCATTATTATTTCCATCTTATGTTTCATTTTGTTTATTTATCTGCCTTTCTACCACCTCAATCATGTCTGCAGTGGCCTACTGCCTAAGCTGCCTAATGTCTTCTACTACCTGCCAAATGGAAGTGGGGTGTCCATGGAGGAGAGCCAGGTGGTATGTTCATATTTATTAATTCATTAATGTGCCATTTTAATTGGTGTTAATAGTTTAAATAAATGCAAATGTAAAGCTAGTAGCACCTTGCATTTTACAGAAACAGTGACTTTTGTTTCAAAAATGGTGTGGCAGTTTCCCATGGGTCCTGTGAGATTGAAAGTAGACCTTCATGTCTGTGTGTGTGTGTCAGATAGATAGAGCAAGAAGGGAAAATGACAGAGGAGAGGGAAATATTTAAGTACACCTGTTCTCTCTTAGGCTCAGTGTCACTATCATGGCTCTGTGAGAGGGTTCCCCGAATCCCGTGTGGCCATCAGCACCTGTGCTGGCTTACGGTAAGACTCTACTCGTTAGACTTCTATTGCTGTAAGTTCAGTTTGCTGAGGTTTATTCGGTTTAGATTATAGTGCTACTGCGATCCTGTTGTTCATATAATCTTTAAGATGTATGATAGTTAATATTGGGTGTTCTTTTTCTGAAGCAGGATGGTTAAATAAAATTCTCTAAATTGCACTGCACTACAATTGATTATGTAGCAAAGAGTGTGGAGACTGTTGAATATGAGCAACCTGTTTTCCTATAGGTAAATAATGAGAGGAATACGAGGTTTGAACCATGCTCTTGGTTGTGTGTTGAAAACATGTAGTATTTTGTGCAGAATTATACATTCATTCATCTTCAGTAATCACATTTATACTGATCCCTGTGGCATAACCTATTCCAGGAACACTGGGCATGATGTGTCAATCACAGGGTGCACATTCACACCTAGGTACAATTTACCATCGCCGATCCATCTGTTGATTCAACATAGAGAGTAACCCAAGCTCAGGATCGAACCACCGATCCTGCAGCTGTGAGGCAGAAGTGCTCCCCATTGTGCTGTCATGCTGCCCCAGAATTCTACACAAAGACATTATTACTACGTATATTTTTTGATTCTGGTAAATCCTGTGTCTGATCACTGCATGGCCTGTAGATCAAGTTACCAGGTCAGCTCAGAGTCAAGTCATTTCCTTCCATGGAATGTTGTGCGTAAAGACACTATTATAACCTATGCTCAGTTTAATTACATTCATTATGAGTATAAGAAGGTTAAAGAATTTTTCACATAAAAAAGTATAATTTATACACAAGTATTGGGTTTAAGCCTGTCTTCATTGACATTAATATAATCTGATGTATAGTGGGGAAGGGCAAATCAATATTAGAGAAATAACTCCTGTTTATCTCGGCAGGGGAGTGATTGTAATCAATGCAAGTTTGAGCTTTGAACTGCAGCCAGAGGAATATGATGAAGGCTTAAGGAGAAGTGGTCGTTCAGAAGAAGAGAACGAATTGCACACACTTTACCCAACACACCAGCTGAGCTCTGAATCTGGGGGATGTGGCGTTTCTCACACCTTCATACCACCCATTCAGATTATTCCACAAATACACAGGGTGAGATCTGTGTGTGTGTTTATGTGTCTTTTCCTGTAACTGTCTATAATCATAATGTGAAGAAACACCTCTGTCTGTTGCACTCATTTATTCCTCTGTGTTTATGTTTCATAGACTAAAAGAGATATTCTTTTAGAGACTAAATACATTGAGCTGGTATTGGTGGTTGATCACAAGGAGGTAAGTGTATGTTTCAGTTAGTGTTGTGTTCAAAGTATTTGTTCAAATACTTACAGGTTTCACTGTGTCATGAAGGGCTTGGCATTTCTAATACAGTTCTGTTTTGTTTGAAAGTAGTGCCATAGAAGGTCCTATTATTTTTTGGCCAAGTCAAGTAAAAAACAAACAAATGAACAAACTTCATGCAGTTCAGTAATCCACATTTATTACTCCAGCACCATCTACTGGTAATTCTACTGCTCTGTAAACAGATGGTATTTGCAGGATGCTGTAATATTTTGTTATCTGTTTAAATATAGTATTTTGATGTTGTTGTTTTGTTGTTGTCTGTCGCAGTACCTAAATTATCAGAAGAACAATAAGACTATTATTTATCGCATGCTGGATGTGGCCAACCAGGTAGACTGGGTGAGTTCATTTGTGGAATTTGTTTTGATAATGTCATTGCATTTCAAAATTAAAGTGTTTTTTTTGTATGTACAAAAAAAATGCATGGCTATAAGCAGCATTCGATCCATTTAAAAGAGTATTTTTTATTAAAAACAGGCAAAAATGTATTTAGGCATTTATATCCTTAATTTATAAGGAGGTAGTAAATTTGTTCTTCTGCTGTGTTTGAATGGACCTGAATGTACACTCACTGAGAAGTTTATTAGGAACACTATATTAATACTGGGTTTGGCCTCCGTTTGCTCTCAGCACAGCCTCAATTCTTCGTGCTATGGATTCCACAAGATATTACAAGCATTTCTTTGAGATTCTGGTCCATGTTCACATGATTGCATCGCACAATTCCTGCAGGTTTTTCAGGTGCACTTTCATGCTGTGAATCTCCCGTTCTATCTCATCTCAAAGCTGTTCTATTGGATTCAGATCCGGAAACTGGGAAGGCCACCGCAGAACACTGAACTCATTGTCATGTTCATGAAAGCAGTTTGAGACGACTTTTGCTTTGTGACATGGTGCATTATTAAGCAGCCATTAGAAGATGGAAAATTGTGGCCATGAAGGGATGCACATGGTCAACAACAATACTCAAATAGACTGTGGCATTCAAGCGATGATTGATCGGTATTAACAGGCCCAAAGTGTGCCAAGAAAGCATTCCGCACACCATTACACCACCTCCACCAGCCTGGTGACACAAGGTGGTTTGGGTCCATGGATTCGTGCTGCTTCTGCCTAATTCTGACCCTACCATCTGTGTGCTTCAGCAGAAATTTAGATTCACCAGACCAGGCTACAAAGTTCCAGTCTTCATCTGTTCTGATTTGGTGAGCCTGTACCCAGTGCAGACTCAGTTTTCTGTTCTTGGCTGACAGAAGTGGAACCTGACGTGATCTTCTGCTGCTGTATATCATCTGCAAGTTTTGATGTATTATGCATTCTGAGATACTTTTCTGCTCACCACAGTTGTACAGAGTGCTTATGCACCGCAACTGTACAGAGTTACTGTAGCCTTTCTGTCAGCTCAAACCAGTCTGGCCATTCTCCATTGTTCTCTCTCATAAACAAGGGATTTCTGTCCTCAGAACTGTTGCTCAATGGATGTTTTTTCTTTATTGCACCATTCTGAGTAAACTCTACTGACTGTTGTGGGTGAAAATCTCAGGAGATCAGCAGTTACTCAAACCAGCCTGTCTGGCACCAACAGTTGTGCAGTGATCACTGAGATAAACATTTTTCCCCATTCTGATGGGTGATGTGAACATTACCTGAAGTGCATAAATGACTTGGTGTGCAGTTGTTGTTCCTAATAAAGTGCTTAGTTCAGTGTGAAATCATTTCAAAAACAGGTCTAAAACTCTGCAATACTGTATTTTGTGCTTTAAGCTATTCAAGCTTGATTGACGTTTTGTTCTCCTTCTCAGTTCTATCGGCCACTGAATGTGCGAGTGGCTCTGGTGGGGCTGGAGATCTGGAGTGATCAAGATAAAATCCTGATAGATAAGAGCCCCAGTGACACACTCAGCCGTTTTTTGGAGTGGAGGAACAGAGAGCTGCTGCCACGACTACGCCATGACAATGCACAACTAGTCATGTAGGTTCTAATCATTAAGGATTTGGAAGGCGTGGACTGTGTTAATTCAAACAGTGGCTATAACAGTGTAAAATGTACACAGCACGATTGGATTGATTTTAATACAGTGGGATTTTATTGATTGTTTTAAAAGGGGTGAGTCCTTTGATGGCACAACAGTGGGCATGGCCTCTCAGTCTTCCATGTGCACCAAGGACAGATCTGGAGGAGTTAATGTGGTGAGACTCTTCATGAAATTAAATCGGCCATCCAGAACTGCTTAGTGATTTTCTCTGGGTTAAAATTTCAAATACGTTCAGATGTATTTGCATTTTAGAGGCTGGAGAGCTTACATTTGTTCTCTCACAGTTACTGACAGACTGCTGATGTGCTTGTAGTAAACAGTGTACTCTGGTGTTCTCATAGCCAGTGTGTGACCATTCGGAAATCTGCTCATCATAGCTCATCACTGTCATCAGTACAGCATATGCAATACTGAAAACATAACTGATGTGAGATAGCACACACCAGAACAAGCTCCTCACCCATTTTCTTGTGCTGTAGGATCACCTAGTAAGTGTGCTGGGGGTTGCATCCACAGTGGCGCATGAGCTTGGCCATAACCTGGGAATGAACCATGACACAGCTGAGCGCCACTGCCATTGCCAGAATGAACCACGCCTTGGAGGATGCATCATGGAGCCGTCTACAGGGTGAGTGCTTCTGGGTAGATTAGTAAAGGAATATAACAGTTACATTATATGACTACAACATAAATAGCTGTTATTATAACTGCTTACAGCTTCACCGTTTAAAAAATGACAGGGAAACTGGTAGAATATTTCTCAAAACTAGCTAGTTAATAGGGTTTCTGTAAGCACTGAATAGCTAAAATGCTCTGATTTTTGCTACTAGGTGGTGGAGGCATTATGTCCAACATTATCGTTGGTGTGATGTCACAAGGACAAGTGGTTAAGTGGTTTTTAGGATTTATATAGAATGATCATTATAACCAGCAGATTAATTGATTTAAAGTTTTAATTTAGAATGTTTAGAATTGACTAAAACAGGGCCACGGTTACAGCAAGGTCAGATATCTGAACTAGATTTTCTTCAATTTTATTCTTCCTGTTTGTCATACAGTGATGTTACTTACAGTGTCATGATCAGCAGCTCAATGTCCATTTTCTGAGAATCTAAGCTTTTTACCATCAGTCCTTAGGTGGTTAAATGTGGGATTTATATGGACTTATCCTTGCTACCACCAAATGAACTGATTACAATTTGGCATTGATTCAGACATGGTCAAGCTACAGTATATGGCCAAATGTATGTGGACACATGAGCATCACACCCATATGCAGATCTTCCACAAATTGTTGCCATGACGTTGGATGGCCACAATTGTCTAGAATGTCTTTGTATACTGTAGCATTGCAATTAACCTTCACTATAACTAACTAAGAGGACCAAACCTGTTGCAGTATGCCAGTACCCGTGTACGCAAAGTGAGGTCTATGAAAACATGGTTATCTGTGGTTTATCTCAACCCCGCTGAACACCTTTTCGATGAATTTGAACATTGAATATGTGCCTGACCTCACTAATGTTCTTGTGGCTGAATGGGCAAAATCCTCACAGCCATGGCCCGAAATCTAGTGGAAAGCCTTTCCAATGAGTGATGGTTATTATAACAGCAACGGGGAGAACAAATTTGGAACATCTATCTGAAGGTCCAGCATTATCATCAGGCTGTTAGCCTTCTCCAGTCTCAGTTGTATGTGTGTTTTGTTTACAGGTTCATGCCAGGTCAGCTGTTTAGTAGCTGCAGTGAGAAAGATCTCTCTCTGAGCCTGATGCATGGTGGAGGCATGTGCCTTTTTAACGTGCCGCAGCCGGAAAAGATGCTGGGAGGGCCGCGCTGTGGCAACCTGTATGTGGAGAAGGGAGAGGAGTGTGACTGTGGCCTACTTGATGTAAGAAGTAGTATAGAATCTGTGGACACTCCTTGTATTCGACTTAAATTTACGTAAAGAAGACTGTAGATTTCTGATGTATTGGTTGTGTGTGTGTGTATGTGTGCAGGAATGTATTGATCCATGTTGTAATGCCAGCACCTGTAAGCTAGTTCCAGGTGCCCAGTGTTCCTCTGATGGCATTTGTTGTGAGAACTGCAAAGTATGTATGATGTGTTTTATTTTTGTTACAATTCATGCATGATCATAACTGGTACTGTAATAATAGCTTTTATTAATCTCCCCATTTCCCTTATCTCACATCTCTCCTGTCTCTTGCTTGCTTTCCTCTGCGCTCTCTCTGCAGCTACGTGTTTCTGGATCATTGTGTCGAGAGCCTCTGGGAGAATGTGATCTACCTGAGTACTGCACTGGTGCCTCACCACACTGCCCACCCAATGTGTTTCTTCAGAATGGTGAGACGTGTCAAGACGGCACCTCCTACTGCTACAGTGGCGTGTGTACCATTATGGATGAGCAGTGTCTAATGCTGTGGGGAGCCAGTAAGTGAAACCTATTCTCTTATATAATCATACGTAAGAAACACAGAGTCCATTTATGTTACTATTCTGTAAGAATACAGTGTGTGTTTAGTGTAGCACAAAAATGGTGCTGTGCAGAAGTCTTAGGCACATTCAAAGAAATGCTTAAAGCAAAAATGCTTTAAAAAATAATGAAATTAAAGGATTCTACATAAAAAAAATACTAAAAAGTAGCAGTAAACAGTCATAAACTAAACAAAATGAGTATATGGTGTGGAAACCATAACTTGACTTGAGTATGTTGCTTTCTTTAAATGTAAAATGTTTTTGTACTGACTCAATAATTTCTATACAGAGTGCCTATGACTTTTTGCACAATACTGTATATGCCTCAAATCTGTTTGTGGGTTAATCTCAAACTGATAACTCCATATTTCAAAGGGGTTTTATCTAGTTCTGGTCTGATTTACTCCTGTCTGTTAAAGGGTGCAAGTGAAAAACTAATCTGTGTTTGTCATCCTCTCAGACTCCACACGTGCTCCTCCAGTCTGCTTCTCCTCCGTTAACAAACAGGGCAACATGTTCGGCAACTGTGGCCAGATGCTTAATGGCTCCTATATTCCCTGCTCAAATGAGTATGTGTCTTGAGTACAAGTACTCAATTCTGCTAGAGTATCGTCTAAAACCAGATAATAGCTACAAATACAATAAATCAAAGTGCTTTGATTTGCTGCATATAATATGTGAATAAAGAAGGATAGAAAGAACATGGATATCGCTTTGTTTTGTGGAAGGTCAATTCAATTATGACTGAATACTCAGCTGAATGCTTACAAGTGGTGGTTATAGAAATTCTGTTTAGTTCTGTGTTTTATTCTTTTTTTCCAGTGATGTGCAGTGTGGTAGAATCCAGTGTCAAGGTGGCAGTGATCGCCCTTTGATAGACTCAAATGCAAAGATTCTGACAACCAAGGTAAAACTAAACAACAGTGAATTTACCTGTCGAGGAGCATATTTCCGTCTGGGTGATGATGTCTCTGACCCAGCCATGGTAGCTCAGGGAACTGCATGTGCTCCTGGCAAGGTCAGAGATTTCACAAGGCACACATATTTACATATATAACATATGTTAGACTTGAATATTTGCCAGTATTTGTATACCAATAACTCATTGCTAGTAAACTTCATGTTTACTGTAGATGATGACTATCTTAAAATGTAACTTGTGACTTGTTCAATTATTTTAGTTTAATAAGGGACCTATTGGCAATGATGTAGTGGCAGTGCAGTAATGTATATTGTTTATTGTAATATGTATCTCTAATATGTACTATATCACACACTCTCTGTCTCTCTCTCTGTCTCTCTCTCTTTAGGTGTGTTTAGACCAGCACTGCCAGGATGTGTCTGTCCTTGGTGTTGAGGAGTGTCGTGGGAAGTGCAATGGCCACGGGGTGAGAAGTTCACACTTGCAGCTCTGCTTCTTTTTCTTTTCTTTTTTTTTAGAAAACATGTTCCAGTACTTTTTTAAAAGGAAATTCTTCCATAATCAGTGGTGTGTCATTGAAATTACGCTACTTTATAAATGGTGCATTAAAGTAGAATTTGTACATCTGGTTAATATTTGGCACTGTAAATATTCCACTAAATGACTTTCCTAATATCTCAATCATGTTCTAAATAAGAAGAGCTGGTTCCTGAGGAACAGTCTGTGATTTGGAGTCCCCCTTGATGCCTGCAAGCCAAATCCCAATTGTAATGAAAACATTGACACACTTTTTGCTTTCTCACAAACAGCTCCATCCTCTCTGTTAAGTGTGAAATCCTGAAAGAATATTGCAATCCTGCAAAAAAATCCTTTAACAAAGAAACTAGTGAGATCCATTTTGGATATTACACCTTTGATTTCACATAGCCTTGCCAAAGAGGGCATTAAGTTTTGTCACTTTATCTAACTAATATTTAATATTATATACTCTTAGCTAAAACTGTAATACAGATATATCAAGCATGTATCAATTCACCTCCTGTCCCTTTTCCTCTACATGTGTAGGTGTGTAACAGCAATAAGAATTGTCACTGTGATGTGGGCTGGGCTCCACCAGACTGTAAATACTCAGGACAAGGAGGCAGTGTGGACAGCGGCCCTGCACGTCAGACCAGAGGTGATGGCTAATAATGCATGCCTAGTTGTTTGCTTTACATAAAAAAGCTATAGTGATATCTCTTTACACATAACATTAATATTATATTAATGTATCTTTATGCATGTGTTTGTGTGTAGATTCCAGTCGTATTCATGTGGCACTGCTAGTCATCTTTTTGTTTGTGCTGCCAGTAATACTACTGATCCTGGCACTCCGCTTCCCTCGCTGCCGCCGGAGGTTCTTCTGTTTCAACAACACACCCTTCAGCAAGGCTAGACTGCCCAGCCGGTGAGACAGACAGAGAGAGATGCTGTCTTGATATGCTGGATATGTTTTAACGAACTGATGATTTCATATGTGCTTTTAATAACAAGGAGACCTTTTTGACTCCCACATTTCTTTATTTTACCCATAACACAGTAATGTCTCTGTGGCTCATATTGAGTATTGCATGAATCCACCAGAGGAACACGTTGAGAGGTATTTGAGAAATATGAGCAGTAATGTTCATTATGCTGAACATTACTGCACATATGTGTATTTAGTGTAGTGTGCCACAGGGTAGATATTGTGTGCTGTTCTGTACATGAATTAGTTCTGAAAAATAAAAAAACTGAGAAGTTTGATGGCTCCAGTGCAGTCACTTGTATTAAAAAAATAAATACAAATTATATATATAATATATCTGTACATATTTAGACATAGATAGATAGATAGATAGATAGATAGAGAGGTTTCTAGAGGTTTGTACTGATACATGACTTTTCAAAGTCGTCATTTTGATTCAGCTACAGTGACCTTTTCACTTGGCGTAGAACGAATAGTTCTGACTGAGTGTGTGTTGTTCACAGAACCCCTGCCAATGAGCGAGCGAATGCACATAATGGAGAGCAGATCCTGCCGCTGAGGTACCAGTGGACCCCACAGAATGACATCCCACTCACACGAGCCATCAGTAAGGTACAAGGTGTTTCTTCTCTCTTCACTCTGCTTGAAAAAAACAAAAAGCAACCTGAGGTTAGTTATGACCACTGAATACAAAACAAAAACCATATTTCTTTTTGAGTAAGAAAAACATGGTCCAGGGTTGAATCGTTATTTGGTCTTCTAAGGGAGTGATATAGTGAGATTTACTTTTTAAACATAGATTGGATTAAACTCTGTTTTAGTGCAATTAAAGCTTGTGTATGTAGGTCTGAGCTTGTTTGCAGTAATATGTAATAGGTTTTCATCCTATTGGAATAAGCCAATGAGTCTCAGCAGGTTTAATTGTAATTTTTCCTCTCTTTCCTAAATCTATTGTATAATCCTCACAACTGATCTGGTACTTGAATAACTAACAAAGATTGGTTTTGCAGAGCATCTCAACATGGGTGCATCTAACCTGCTAAGACACTGCTACAGCTGTGATACTCTCAGAATCTCACGCTCACACTGCAGACACTGACTATAAGACAACATACTGTCATGTTACACTCATTCATATGCTGTTTATTATACTAAGGCCTAGGTGACACCTACATCACCTGTTTCCTGCTTGTATTTGCTTTACTTTTAGAGATACACAGAGCAGCATGACAGCTTTATAGGAATTGTAAATACCTCATATCTCACATCCCACAGCTGCACTCTACAGCACAGCTAATTCTATGTAAAAACCACTATGATGCCTTTTCTAACTCACTTGCTTATAACTAAAACATATTGCCACTCACTGTCTAAACATCATGTGTGCATGTGCTGTCTTCTGCTTCTCTCTCTCTCTCTCTCTCTCTCTCTCTCTCTCTCT
>JAOUWY010000071.1:28192081-28209444 GCA_025728095.1 Prietella phreatophila
GACATGCATGGTAGGCTGATTGGCGTGTCTAAAGTGTCCATAGTGTATGAATGGGTGTGTGAGTGTGTATGTGATTTTGTCCTGCGATGTACTGGCACTCTGTCCAGGGTGTACCCCGCCTTGTGCCTCATGCTCCCTGGGATAGGCTCCAGGTTCCCCGCGACACTGAAGAAAGAATAAGCGGTAGAAGATGGATGGAGATATATATATACACACACACATTTTCAGCTAGCCTTTAAGGATTGTTTTGAAAAAAGAATTATGCACTGAACTCATTCTCATGGCTGGACCAGGAAGCTGTTGCAAGGTCGCGATGGCCTTTAACAGGAAACATTGCAAGAACATCACACACGACAACGATGCCAACCTGGTAAAGCCAAAGTTTACACAGGTGACTCAGTGTGTGTTTACAAAGAAATGGTAGAGAAATCAAGTGAAAGATGTTTTTGTAAATAAAGTTATATTTTTGCTATATAGTGTTAACTTCCCCTATGTATGGAGACGTCTGGGACATATTGAATGTTCTATGTATTTTCCAGTGTAGTCAGTAGGATACTATTTCAAGCACAGCGAGTTAGTGTGCTGCTAATGTGTGACTTTTATTTTGAAGAAAGGGCGGCCATTTTTTGAGGAGAGTCTAGTGGCTCTACCGCGACACTGAATTCATGCATACTTGTGTTTTTTTGGTTGTTGATTTTGACTAACTGAAACGTCATTTTGGGCAAAATTACAATGAATGTATGATAGCTAATTTCAATTTGGGGGAGCTATGTCAAGTCTATTATTGTAGAGGTTTGGCTATGTTCCTTAAGTTCACCTCTCATGAGTTTTTATAACTTAATGTTCAGTACAGTTTAATTATATTGCTAATAATGGAGAAAGTACGACGAATCTTGGTGCATTTATCCAAAGAAAGCGCAGCTCCACACCGTGCCCAGTTTGTTCAGGTCAGTCACGAGCTGTTGTCACTCTCAACACGTATACACCTGTACAAATGGTTTGACTGGGGTTTTTATTTCCCTAGAGCATTACTGGACACTTTACTGGACATCTTGACGACCAAACAACTGTGACTTGTTCCCTGGAAAACAACCGGTTTATTTTGTGTCAGGGGAGTCATGAGAGGGGCGTGCCTCTTAAGGTTAGACTTCAGCACGGGTGACGTCATTACTCACTACATCATACGTCATCGTTCGAGCAAATTAATCATTAAACAGCCCTTTAAAAGTTTTCAGGGTTGCATGTTAAATTATTTATTCAACACGGTATATAGAATAGTGTTTAGACATATTGATTAGTAGGATAGTGTACGGTTTTATTTTGCTTGTGGATGAAACTGACTTTCTGCCTCCAGAGGGCGCCGTTCTGCCCAATCAAATTGCTCTCTCCTTCAGAGGCGGCTTCGCTTTCTCCAGACACTCTCCGAAGAGGCGTGGATGTGGGCGTGGCCATACTGCTCCAGTCAGCCAATCAGAGGCTGTTGCTGACCAGGCGTGCTCAAGCCCTGAGGATTTTTCCTAATGTATGGGTTCCACCTGGTGAGTATGATGCTTCCCAGACTGCAGACTGTTTCTTCTCCCTCTTTTTTTCCATCCTAAGTGTCAGACTAAACTGCAGCTTTAGGAGAGAACAAATTGAATGTGCAGACTCAGGCGTTATAAGTTAAACTGTAAAGTAAAAATCTGCTGACTGTTGAACCATTTTTGTAATCATATGACCAGTATGGAGTGGACTAAATGCTGTTCTCATTTTTTGCAGGTGGCCATGTGGAACTGGACGAAAAGGTACAATTTGAGCTACAGTCAACTTAATTAAGCATTATTGGCACCCTTCAATAACATGGTTCAATTGTATTTGAATTAAGGTTTTTAGTTTTAACATTCCAGATTTCTTGGGGTTGTCAAGCTTTAAAATGAACTATTAAATCAATCAGTCATCCATGAGAAACTATTTGCATGAAAGAAGCCCTTTGTGAGAGCAACCCAGAAAATTCTGTGCTCATTGAAATTGCTATTGGAATCATTTATTGTGGTTAGATCACAATAACTTTTTGGCAATGCATGTCATCAACATGTTTAGTGAATATGGGGGCTGCATCTAAGGGAAAGCACCTGATACCCATAGTAAAACAGGGTAGTGGATTGTTGATGTGTTGGGGCTGTTTTGTGTCTGGTGGTCCAGAGGCTCTTGTGGATATTGTGAATATCTCCCTCAGGTATATAAACATTCTGTTTCTAATTATAAGTATGCTTTGAAAAAATAGATGCGTTATTCCTTAATATTACAGAAACCTGCATCATGGAAATGAGCTGTTCAACAAACATAATTTTTACTGTCTGCCCAGTTAGTCTTTCACTCCCAAAACTCTGGACACACTGTCAATTTAGGGGCTGTCTCACCTGTAGAACTGTTTAACTCAACTATAGAACTGTAGTGTCTAGTGCTGACTCTGTTGTAATGCAGTTTTACTAACATGAGAATTGGTAATTAGCTGATCAGCTAAATACTAATGGTACCATGAGTTCTGCCAACACCAGGATATTGTATCACCAATCCTGGTTGCTTCACTTCGGGAAGGAACCTACTCCAGGGAAGGTGCCCCTAAATTTTAATTGTAGGGGTGTTGATACTTTTTAAACCAGTGTTTTGCACTGGAAAAAAATATTTTTATATGCCCATATGTTGTGTTTAAAAAAATACACACACACACACACACACACACACACACACACACACACACACACACACACAAAAACCAACATTTTGCTGTCACGACTGTCACGTTCCGTGACGTAGTGGAAGATAAGCCAGATGCAAAAGCAGTATGAACAGTTGTTTTATTAAAAGAGAGATGAGCAGACAAATCCAAATCGTAATCCAAACACGTAATCCAAAACAGGCAAGGACAGACAATCAGCAAACAGGCATACACTAGGGCTAGGCAGAGATCAAAGTCACAGTCACCGGATACAGGCTCGATATACCAAACATGAAACGAACAACAGCGAGGGACTGGTAGTGGAGTAACCAGTATAAACTAATCTAACAAACTAAGAATGAGACTATGACTATGACTACATTTATTCGAAACAAACCCTAATCTATCTCTATGCTAATCTAAGTCCAATATTCCGCTTTGAGTGTTGTGAGGCATGCGGTATATATGCTGACATGATTACCCTCGTAGCTGCTAACAGCTGAGGGTAATCCAGACACACGTGACACAATAACCTATGACATGACGTGGAGGAGACATGACATAAACAATAACAAAAGCATGTGTCGAAATGTCACTGCTGTCAACAATGGGTGCTCGCGCATTCGTGCTTAGAGCAGGCTGCTCCAAGGGGAAATCATGACAATTGCATGTGTTAATCATTCTTTTGCATTTTCATAAAGAGTGGCAAAAATGTAGGAGCTAACTGTAGAAATGTTTATAAAAAAAAATTTTTCTTATGTTTTTACTTAAACCAACCATAGCTAATGTATTAATTGTGCAGATTAACTGGAGGCTCATTAATCAAATAAAGATCAGGCCATATTTTGCATCTTGTAGACATTCAGTATGGCCTCCTTTTTTTCACTTGTTTTGCATTAGCTGTTGGATGCGGGCCTGCGGGAGCTGAGGGAGGAAACTGGACTTAAACTGGACCCTGAGGACATCTCCTCTTCTCAGCTGCTGGGCCTCTGGGAGGTGAGCTCGGAGTGCTCATGTGTAGACACACTGGGCCCAAGAAAATGGTCTGAAATAAAAAGCAGCTTTGTAAAATACTACAAAAATAGCGATGTTGTACAAGGGTACACTGAAATTAGTGCTCATTACTTTCAAAAGATCTCCACACATTAGGCCTGGTATCTTTTTAATTAGTTTTTGGCTTTCTAATCCAGGATTTTCATTCAGTATATAATATCCAAAGTGGACATTTTCAGTGGGGGTTTTGTCTGTTAAGAGAAACATAATAATAAGACTCTTCTCACAACCTTTCACAGTCTGTATACCCACCCATGCTGTCCCGAGGACTTCCCCAGAGACATCACATTGTCACCTACATGCTGCTTTGCAGTAATCATACACACCTGCAGCTACAGGTAAAGCCAGCCTAGAGTCATCTAAGCTCAGCTATATGCAGCAAAATTGACATACCTGGTGATGGAAGAAACATGTAACTGGACTGTATGTGTGTATCTTTATTATCTGTAAACCAGTCTCTTCTTATTAGTCCTGTATTAGGCCAGAGCCTGCCGAGGTCAGTGCGTGCGTGTGGGTTGATGCAGGACTGGTCAGGGCTATTGTATCTGCTGTGGATGGGGAGGAAAAGTCTTTTCATATACCTGCTGATCTTCCTCAATCTGTCAGGTATTCAGACTTTCTGTTCCTAATTAGAAATGTGCTTTGCAATAAGCATATTTTAAGAACACGTCTAATTAAATCTGAACTAGGGCTGCACAGTATTAATATTACAGAAACCCACAGCATGCAGATGAGCTGTTCAACAAACATTTCTACTGTCTTTTGTAAACATTCCGATCATCTTATGTTTTGTCAAATGCATAGATTACTGTTTTATATATATGTAATAAGTAAAATGTCTTAGTATTGAATGTTCTTAGCTCTGCCCTAATACTTGTGATGCTGTGGTGTTCTCTGTGGTAGTGTTACTGAAGTGTCTCCTGAAGGTGAGCTGAGCGTGTCCACACTGCCCATGTCAGTGTTCTGTAACCGGGCCTCGGCTGAGGGCGAGGATGTAGAGCGGGTCAGCACAGGAACCAAGTATGCCTTAGAGCTCTGGCTGAGTATCCAGGCACCTAGCTGTGAGAAGGGCTAACTGTAGCAGACACTTTCTCACTCTCAGGCCTGATCTGTGGAACCCAAAGCACCTGATATTTACCTTCATAATGCACTAAGGTTATTTTTTTTAAGCACCATTGAAAAGATGATGAGCTTACTTCTGATAAGCATGGAAGCATGTGTGCTGTTTTCCTAAATATTTTAATTAATCTAATTAAACATGAACTGCTTTCCAGCCACAAGGGGGCATTAAAGACTTTTGTTATCTTTGACACAAATTACTAATATACTACAGTTGCATGAAATGTGAAATTTGCACTCAGACAGCCCACTAATCAGGTAGTTCGTTTACTCTATTGATTTATTAATGTATTACTATGTTCAAATAGTAATTTGTCCTTCTATGTTTATTCAGTACATATTACACAGTGGATCTTAAACACATTCTACAGCACTATGAACCTTGTATAACGTGAGTACAGCAGGATCTAAACATAGAGCATGTGACACAGTGTTTGAAATGCCATGCTGACTGGTTGTCTTAAAAGGTGTGGTCTTGTTTCTTGTAGAACACTAACAGTGGCACAGACCATGCTGACTTGTCCTAGTCTTATAAGGATAGACATTTATAGACTACAGTGTAGGTTATTTGAGTCACAGGTGTGCAGCATTTATTTTAAAAAAAATTCCAGAAAGTGAAACCAATAGCTGCTAAAACAATCATTGGCAGATTCATCTTTAGTCATAAGAAACAGAAAGATTTAACATAATAGCCTCAGAAAAAAGACACTATATGTATAAGTACATCATGAGCTCTTATGACAATGCATTATGTTTTATTTAGTAATTTTTCCTAACACCTCAGTTTGAAGAGACAATAACAGCAGAGCATGATACCCTGTACCTGTGTGCATTTTACTGGCTTTAAATGGCATTTCTCTTTAAAATACACACAAAAATAAGTGGTACTACTTTGGAGATCCTAATTCTTATTGGAACCATCATTAACAGGGAGCCATTCAAGTGTAATTTGAAACCTATTTTGGCCACAAGTGCCGGAAAATTCCACCATGTTCCACTGTGGGTGCAACCAATGAGTAATGCCTAAATGACTTTTGATTGCATCGATACCATTCCATACAATTGTGTTCAATCACTGTCTCTCACATATCCCTTGGAAGAAAGGAATAGAAGCTACCTTTGAACAGACGAGGCTGAAGTACTCTTGAGTGTAAGCAGCCTGGCTGGAGAACCATCGTTTGCCCGGTAGAAGTAGGATGCCTTAACGGTGCCAGTGGGACTTTCTACAGCCTTAGTCACTGGGGAGGCCTGTATGGTTTTGGTTGCGTTAGGCATGGTGACAAGAAGGAGCGGTAATCATATGAGCACCAGAGGAAGTGTGACAGGCAACAATGCCATAGCAGGCCAACATCTACCTGTACAATCAATGTTACGTGTAAATGTTTGAGTTTTAGCACAACCTGACCTGTAAATAACAGGTATAACAGGATATATTGTAAGCAGTGGTATGGAATAAATCACAAAAAAAAATTTTGACTGTACAAAACATCTAAGGCTATGTTTCTACATAGATTAAATGGAATTCCAATTTGCATATTGATCTGCACACTCAGGCTTTTGATCTAGTTCTTGGCTAACATTAGATTCACTTCTGTGTTGTTTTTTTCATTCTTTTATGAAGAACAGCTCTTCAGGAGAAGGGTTCCACTTTTCCAAGAGTACTGAAAGTCTGTCTGTCACCATTCTCTCTTTCCCCCTCTTCTTCCCTCTGAGACTTGCAGAAGAATCTTTGCACTGGTCCCATCCACACAAAGAAACCTTTTTATGAGCACAATAGCCCCAGGAAGCAATGACCCTGGGGGCTGAGGTGATCTGGACACTGGCACAGCTTATTATCCCTAAACCTACCCCCATTCAACACTGTTTAACCCGAGACATCCCTCGTTAAATTAGCAAAAAAAAATAAAGTAATTGTGTCTTTGTATAAATTGTATTCCTTTTAAAAATAAAATGACATGTTTTTCTCTTTTTGCACAAAAGAATATATATATTGTAATAAATCTTTCTTTATTACAAAGCATCACATTTTGATCTGAAATGACATTTTGCAATAATATTAGCCATTTGGAAGCAGTTTATTTATTTATTTAATCTAAATGTATTTTCTAACTGTCAGCAAACCATTTTTAAGCAAACAGGTACTGTCTCATAGAACATTACAGTTGTCCAACATGACAGTAATATGTAGTGGCTGGTGATTGCTCTGAAATCAGCATTATATATTCTAAATATCATACAATATTATCCCTGCTGGTTATTTGGTATTACAGCCTGTGGACAGCTTTTATGTGGTGCCTCTTTGATCGCTGGACTGGCAGTTGGAAGGTAGAGCAGGAGAGCCAAACAGCACCTGATTGTTGTTGCTGAGTCGTGGTGAGTAAATTATGATGTGGCTTTTGTTGTTTAATCCAAATGTTGTACCATTTGTCTTGAAGCCCTGGGTGTCGCATCACTTGTTCACTGCGTACATTCCAGTCTGTTTTTTAGGAGGTCTCTCGGAGCCTGACTCCTGTTAATTAAGATTCTGTTAAAGTATTAGAACTGTTTGATTACTGAAATGACTAATATTTGCAACAATTTCACTGACATTTTCCCATGATTTCATGGTTCACTGAATTAGGTTCCAGTGAGTAAAAAAGGGCAAAACTCCTTTTCTGGGAGCTGCTGTGTGTGAGTTTGTTGTAGTGTGGACAGCATGCAGGCTTATTTATGGCCTATCAATGGCCTCTTTGTGTGAGGGAAATGGAGCAACAGTCTTCACTGCCTTCAAACAGAGTCCTAGCATAATCATTTAGCCATTGTAATATCATATGTATAAAGAAGGATAAATAAATATTGTTTAATGAATTTCTGTAATGAACATGTAACGTGTGGTCCCATGAACAGACATCACGGTGTATAACACACACCTGTCTCTTAATAGCTGTTTCAGTTACTAATCTCTTTGGGTAAAAGGTTTTGATAGAGTGAGATCAGTTATAGGGCATTTATGGAAATGAGATTACAGAAATGTTTGTGGGACTGTGACATTTTCAACGATGAAAACAACTATGTCTTAAATGGTACAGACGTGTGTGTGTGTGTGTGAGGGCAGTGTTGTATATGTAGATGCAGTGTGAGGTCTGATAAAGCGCTAGCTCCAGAGCAATTGCGGGAAAGAGGAACACAGAGCGGGAGTAGAGTTACCCACGCCTCAGGTTTCCCTGTCAAAGCTGGTTGGGCACAAAGAGAGATCTATACAGGTGGGAGGGAAGTGGGACTGTAGGCTGTTTAGTTTCTGCAGCCAGTTTTGCCTGGATGAACATGGAGATGCATGGGGAGGCCATGCAATATTCTATTGTTACCTCCACATCTCTACATCTGTTTGCCAAAGGATAAGTATGTAGGATATGTAGTCGTATATATTTATTATGCAAGTGTGAATGCGTGTAACTAAAGGAGGTCCTGGGTAATCTGGATTACAGAATCCGATTCCAAAAGTCAACTACAACTAGTCAGAGATGAATAATTTTGGAAGCGTGAATAATATATTAGTTCATTTTCCAGATTACCTGATAAAAAAATTTACATCAATAAATTTGTGTTTTTAATTAATTTGAGCTATTCTGTCATTTGAATGTGGTCATAAATGACTTAAATAGAATCAGTTGTGGTTTCTTACTGCATCTGTAGTCCAAATATAAATCTGTCGTCCCAAATGTAATCCAAGGTGGTTAGATTAGATAATAATTTTTAAGTCTAAATAAATAACATTACTGATGACACGCTTATTCATTTGTAATTAGTGCCAGAATACATTCACTCAGTATCCAGGACTTCTAAAGAGAACATCTTCTTGTCTTTTATATTTTTTGCCAGTATGTAAAAAAAATACAAATAAAATCATTATCAATCTGTGGTCACACTAAGTACACCCTAAAAATAATAGATCACATCTGATCGGTGTGAGTGCTCCCTTAAATTATGTTACCTAAAGTGTGTAAAGGCAAAAATTAGATGAAGGTATAGATGGAGATTCACTCACCAGTGACTTGCCGTTGTGTGAGTCATACGTGCTGTAAGTGGAGTACATAGGAATGTCGGGGTTATAATAGCCCATTTGGTCTGGATCAGACACATTCATGAAGCCACGCTGTCTCCACCAACAGCACCAAAACAGCAGCTGTGAGGAGGAGCATGCTTTATTTTATGTTTCAGCAAAACAATAGTGACACAACAGCCATGTTCCATTCACAGCAAGGGCACACAGGCGTGAACATCAGAATCATGCATTACACCCAAGTAAAAAATTTAGGTTTCGATGCAGAAGTATCACAAGATCTCCAATATGTCCCAATATATTTATGGTAAAGAAAAGAAGAATAAACATAAAAGAGTATGATACAGCTTAGGTACATTTTTATTAATGATTTGACTGGTAGTCTATTTGAGGCTCACCAGTAGTATTAGCAGGACAAGCATGAAGAAAAGTATGATGGCTGCCAGCACCAGGATGGCAATGCCCCAACCGGGCACACCCTGCTCTGTTGCCACTGTGTTTGATACTTCTGGTCCTGTGGGCTTTTGGGTTACGGTTTTCCCTGGACTGACTGTAGAACTGGAAGCAGACGTGGCTGAGACGTTACTGCTTGCATGTACTGCTCTTGTTGAAGAACTGTAAGCAGACATGGCTGAAGTGTTGCCACTTGGATGTACTGTCGTGGTTAAGGGAGTAGAAACAGAGTTGTTTGAAATGTTGACGCTTGCATGTACTGTTGTGGTTAAAGGACTAGAACCAGAGATGCTTGAAATGTTGCCGCTTGGATGTACTGTCATGGTTAAGGGACTAGAACCAGAGATGTTTGAAATGTTGCCGCTTGGATGTACTGTTGTGGTTAAGGGACTAGAACCAGGGATGTTTGAAATGTTGCCACTTGGATGCAGTGTCATGGTTGAAGGACTGGAAGCTGCCATGGTTGAGGTGATGGTGCTTGGATGCACTGCTGTAATATTATTATTTGAAGTAGTTTCAGAAGCAGAATGGGTGACGTTACTGTCGTTAGTGTTGGAATGAGTTTGTCTGCTTGCAGATGTGTCATTAATATTGTTTGTTGATTCTTCTGAGCCACTGCTGGTCAAGGCAGAGGATGTAGATGCTGTAGGACTTTTGTTTCCATATGTGTGGTCAGATAACTCTGTTGTGGTGTGGCTTTTAGGGCTGGTGATGGATGTAGTCGTAGAGGCGATAGAAGGAGAAATGTTTGACAAGACAGGAATGGGTTCTTGATCTACAAGGGGAAGACAGCATCATACATATAGTTACGTTTTACAATCATTCATGACTCTGTAATGGATTTATAATCTATAATGGATTGTCTACAATCTACTGAGCATGTGTTAATGTTAAAGCATGTAATGGCTTCATACTGTTGTCTAATTCTCTGTGTACGCCTAATGCTTCAGTCACTCACTGTCTTGTATTGTAGAAAAAACTCTTATGACCTGTTATAAACTCCTATTCTTATGAGAAACAATATGAGGGACGTTTTGACCTGCAGTATAGTTGATGTTTAGATGCAGCAGCCTCGTGGGGTGATGTTGATAATTGGTAACGAAGATGTTTTTAATAGTCTTTCCACTTATTTGGTTAGTTCCAAATAACACTCTGGAATTGGCAATCACAGATCCATTGCTGATGAAATAAAATTACATATTACAATTACACATTACTCCAGGCAATGGCTTATAAAAACAAGTGCATGATTTCAACTTTATTATTATTTGTAAAGTATTTGTTGTTTAAATTTAATTTTAATTTTTTTTTTTTTACCTGAAAGTCATCTCTGCAATTTCTTGATACTGAGCTGATGGTGTAAATTTATACATCTCAAAAAACTGAACAAATGGGGGAAAATAAGAAATTTGCTAGGTTTAAAATCAATGATTGAAAATACATGAAATAGTATACTAATAAAAATGTTAGTATAAGTCAATTACATTGTAAAGTTTTATTCTTTTGAGTGTATGATTACTCATTAATGAAGTTTTTTACTCGGAGATTTTCTTGGTTGATTGGTTAAATAAGAATAAGGCATCTTACCACATTCTCAACTTCCTGTCGTAGTGTTTTATAGTACTGTGATTGGTGGTCTTCAAGTGAGTCGTTGTAAATGCGGTTAGTTATTTTTATGCTAATGAAAAAGGCAGAGATTTCATTTGAAGTTGTTGTGCCAACTCCAGGAGCTTCTGTAACATTGCCAGCTGTAATCACACCTGCACAAACACAGACCCATGGAAAATATTTACGGAAGATAATCAACAATCTGCCAAATGGCCAAATCGTTTGTATTTCAACATATAATGAGATAGAGACATTAATGTTATGCTGCATTGCCTTAAAATTAAGGAAATTTCATTCAAAAATATTTGGAGACAACTGGATAAAACTTGTGACAATGACACCAGAGAGAATATTTTACTAAATAAAAACTAAATAACATCTCCTTCATTATTATTGTTATTATTATTATTGTTGTTGTTGTTGTTGCTGTCTTAAATTTTTAGAAATTTGAACAATTGTAAAATCCATAGTAGTGGAATACTGCTTATTCTGTACATACTTTCTAGTGGTCCTTGAGAATAATAAAGCATTATATATATATAAAAACATGTTATACATTTAAGTGTAGAGGTTGGCTTACATCACTATACTGTAGTATATTCAATGTACTATATAGTTATGCAAATTTGTGTTGCCTTTCTAAGAGGCTTTGTAATTCATAGTTATTCATAGTTTTCACAAGAGTTGTTGCTCATAATTGTAAATATTGCAAATTGATCATTCTCCACCCGTTATCATCTTCATTTTGTACATTTATATATAATATATAACACCTTACCTGACCAAAGCATTAGGAGTCCAGTAATCCAATAAAGAGACATTTCTTTGTTGATAACGCACGTCAGTGCTAATCCTTCAGCCTGTAAACTCTTCTGCTTGGCTTTTGTCATAATGAAACAGTGCTTTAGATGCAGTGCCTCACCATGAGAGTGAACAGTCCCTTTATTGTTTGAGCACCTGAGCAGGCACTGGGGTGGGACCCATCTGCCTAATCAGTGGGCCACATGGATACTTTATTTTACACAGGAAGATATAGGTACCTGTGTTTATGTATAAAAAGGATACAAAAACATAGATTGGGATTGACTGAATAACTTTCTATATGACTGTGAAGATTCCTTTATTGTTAAAAGGTCATGAAGAGGTCATAAATCAGATAAGGCAAACCTTCTCAACTACAGTAGGTGTTTGTCCTGATATGACACTCGTTACTGCCCACTAGTGATTCATGTTGAATCTTCACTGTTCATTTTGAATCGAAGGTCAAAACCTGTAACAGATTTTTTTTTTTATGATGGGCCAGCTTAGGCTATTCATAGGGAAAAGCCTCTCAGGTAGGGCTCGGTTGAAACATGTGAACATGCATAACACAAGCAAGATGTGATATAATTAACAGTCAAAGACAGTTATGAAAAATTCAAAAGTAGGTAGCTTATTTGCGGTTTTGAAATTGAGGTTACAAAACACGAGAAGCTTTGATTTGATTGAAGGTAACATGCTAATGTTAGCAGTTTTCTTAAGTATCAGTAGAAGTGGTTAGTCAAGACAACACAATGCTTTATAATGTCTTTTTCATTTTTCTCTTTCAGCTTATATATGCTGGTAAGGCAGTTTATTTTTTAAAATACATTTCTATAAATAAACATTTGTAAATTCTCTTCACTAAAACAATCGAAAATGTTTTTTTTCTTAATGTGTTGTGTGTTATAGCAAGGACTCTGGTCTTTCAGTCTTCCAGTTTGACTGCGGATGATGGTACAAATGTCACATTAACATGTGATATAGCAAATGCGTTTGGTCAGTGCTCCTCTGTCAGATGGCTCCTGTACCAACAAGAAAATGGCCTTAGGATCTACAACCCAGGCTTCAGGACCATTACCACAAAAGCTGAGCACGATACACTATGTTCACTGAAAATTTCCCGAGCCAGTCCTTCAGATAATGGCACATTTTATTGTTTACTGTTAAATGAAGGTGTGGATTATATGGGTAATGGAACAGCGCTGATAGTCATGGGTAAATGTCCTTAATAAAGCTATCTATTAATTAAAAATTTAGATAAGTTTGCTTTTCGGGTCTCTATTGTAATTTGTGTTTGATGTCAGTTTTTGTTTATTTCAGCTCCAGTTATAACCATCAAGCAGAACCTGACCACAAGACAGATTCACAACAAGGTATTATTTTTTTATTATCATTATTGCAGAATTAAGCCTTATTTTGTTAATGAGTTCATTTGTTTTTCAATCTAAATGAAGTTCGATTTTTTTTTCCCATTTATTTCCATGGAACTATTTTTTTTTCCCTGACAAGATGTATAATGACTCATTCAAGAATTTCTCTTTCTCATTAAGAAATTAGAGTTTTGGGTTCATATTACCTTTATTTAACACTAATAATTTTATTCAAAGGTACAGGGTTTGTGTATTGTAACTCGGGCACGCACCCACTGTGTCACATATTGATTATGAGTAAGTTATCTCTGTCACCTGTAATGCATCTCTTTAATGGTTTATTGCAGTTACGGAACATCAGTGTTTGGTCCCCTTGTCTGTTTTGGGAGGAATCATACTTCTGATTATTTTCGGAATCCTAGCCATATGTGCCTGCATATACAGAAGAGGTATGTCATGAATATTCAATGTAAAGAAGAAAAAAATATTACATCTGGAATAAGATATTATCAGTAGCCTATAAATATTAAGCCATCTCAGTGTACTTTAGATACCATTTTAAAATAGAAAAAATGAATATTCAGGTATGAAATCTGGAAAAAGACGAGTGTTTTTAATATACAGTATACTGGTGCAATAATTTAACATTGAGGTGTTTATTTTCTTCAGCTATTTTGATGCTTGGGAGTGACAATAATGCATCACAGAAACATCAACAAGTAAGAATAAAGAAGTACAGATATATTAATGGTTTTATTTATTTATTTATTGGACATATTTACAGGAATGTTGTGCTAGTAAATAGTATATAACTATAATAGCTATTTACTCATGGCCATTAAGTCAACACCACATTTTGTATAAATTGTGAATCTGTTTACCAAATTATGTTGGTGATTTTGAGAGCTAATAAATAACAAGTTCTCATGGACTTGTCAAAGAGAAAAAAGGGTACATTAAAAATTTTAAATACAGAAATACTTCCCTGGCTCTGCTAATTCTTATTTTACTTTCAAAAATACACACTTGAATGTGTCTGCAATCATTCTCCACAGTCCTCCAGTGAGACCCAGTATGCTACCCTGACGTTTGTAACCAGGAGACATGACCGTGTTGCAAACTCCTGAGCCTAAATCTTCAGTTATTTTGGTTGATTGTAGCATTTGTTTGAATCTAACATTTTTTTTTTCAAATAATTGTTTTGTCTGTGTGTTTTTCTTACTCTATTACCTCCGCAAAAGAGTTTTTAGACTGATGGTATTCTTAGTCCATGACCAAGTGAACCAGTATCAGGATGTGTTTATGATAGAAACGTCAAAGCACTTCTGTAAGTCACGCTGGATAAGGACGTCTGTCAAATGCTCAAATGCCCTGAATGTAAATTTGAAAGGTCATGTACATTCTATACTTCTGGTTTATTTCTGCACCATAATTTACCATATATCTTTTCATAAACCTACTTTTACAGTCTTTTACTAAATGTCATTAATATCAGCATCTGCAACTGAAAATGATTCAGTGCTCAGTTCCAGTTCTGATGGCTCCATACACTGTAATGTTTCTTGCTTTCCATAATACAGCAAACTTGTGAAAGTTCACTCAGTGGGTAATTATAAAGCCCTTTTAACTTGACTAAGGTGGAACAGATCTATTAGGAGGGGGGAAAACAAAAATATACAGGTCATGTGGTCTTTAGGACTTGAACTGTGAAGCACTGCTACACCAGTCTATACCACGAGTGCTCATTTACAGTACTATATGTACAGTACTATATGCAAAACTATATTAAATGATATTACTATATGATATTAAAAATATTGATTCAGAATATACCAGGGATTGTCACACTTACAGTATTAGGCTCATTATTTAAAAGTATAAAATGTCTGACTATTAATTGTACCTAGTGTTTTTTTTTTTTTTATTCTTGATCCGATTCAGTCAAACCCATTTAATTCAAGTGACCAGTAAATGAGCCTAATAGCTATAGGAACTCAATAATAAATACAGTATAATAACTAATTGTGGGTTGTAGTTTCCACCATTGTTATATAATCATGGTCTCATAGCTATGCTTCACACACCCCTGGGGGTCCCTAGACCCTACTTTGAGAACTATTGTCGTATACAATATGAGCTGAGTCATTTGGGCAGGAAATCGAGAACTGTGATGGACACTGGCCATGTTTATCAACACATGGTCTATCAGCCAGTTCCCCACTAGAAGGCAGCAGATTTTCCTTTATGCATAGACTACTGAAGTACATTTTCTCTAGACTAGGTTTACATTTTAGCTACCTTTGATCTGTGATTGTGCTCCTAAGTTTTGTGCTGGAATTTTTGTTATTATTTTTTTCTTTTTTTGTCTCTATTAAAAGAAGAGAACACAAAGTGCCTGTGAATGTGGTTTATTTTTGAAGGAACCATAGTAATAAACTCGGAACAAGACAGAACAACATTTCATCAGTGAAAGAGACCCAAGTTCAGATGAGTTTTCCAAGAAGAAGTGCAGAAACATGGAGACCTTTCTGGCCTTTAAAAGAACAAACATAACTGCCCTTTATCTCTGAACACAGCATGTGATGTCATGTCTTGTGAATGTTCTGGCCCATGTCTTGCCAGCGGCAGTGCTGAACTGTTGCAACACAGATGCAAATTAATGTCTAGCTTAGGGTCCCTTTGCAACTATAAAACAATATCCTCATGTATAACACCATAATGTGCCTAAATTGTTTTCAGATTTTGGTATACTACTAGTTAGCGACAGATAAAAACGTCACCTACTAGTATCTTGGCTAGATATTTCAGTGTTTTCTCCAACAAAAAGAGGAATTGCCTATGAGCAGTGGCAGTTGTGCAAATGTCCATGTGCTATTGGAATATATATTTTACAGTAAACAAAACTATTAGAATTGTTGAATATAGCATGGCATGTTTCATACAGTAACTGTGTATGATTCTGTTCGTAATTAAACTTTTTTATAAACATCTTTTCATGATTTGCTGCTCCACCCTTTCTGATTTCATGTAGCCATCAAGACATGAATCCAATCATCTTCAGTAACCTGTCCTGGTCAGCTAGACCATCATGTAAAAATAATATACATGTTCAGTTATTTTAGAACTAAGGGGAAAAACACATCCGGGGGTGTTACACTGCGCGTTTTTTTCTGTTGGTCGGTAAACAGGATCAAAGAATAGTCCAAATATTTAGTTATTTTCTGCAGCTCTGTAAAATATTACTTCCGAGTCAAAGGTTATGAGTTGAACAAGATGGCGGCCCCCTTAGAGTTGTTTTGCTGGAAAGGGAGCTGGGGTTTACCTTCTGTCGATACTGACAGTCTAATAGTTTTGGTAAGCCTTTTATATTGTTTTATACTGTACTAATTGTTTGACCGGATTTATCTAAATAGTACGCGTTTACACTTTATCGGGTGTTTTGTTACTCAGCACTGACCGGGTGTTAATCTTAATTCCATTGCATTACGGTTCAAAATAAACAGACTGATTTGAATAAAGGTGCTATCGTTCACTCGGTTCAGATGTGTGTATTTCTTTTAGGAAAGCACGTGTCGTGCTCAGAGACTCAGGCTTCGTGTGTTAAATGTCTTAATGACTTAAACTTTCAGATGTGAAATATAATGTAGTGCTTATGGGAGTCGAGTGGTGTCGGAGCTGCTCTTTCTCAAACGTACAGTCTTCTCAAAACCCCCAAATACATTTATTTAATCGTTAAGTCTGAGCAGCTCGGCGACGCGAGTAGGCTTTGTGGGAGCAGACACTTACACCTCGGTGTTTTTCACCAGGTTTGACTTTATGTATAAGTTTGTAGTTCGAGCACGCGCACGAAACTGACTTCAGAATAGAGATCATGGAATAACATAAAAAAATAATTAAAAAAACATGGACAACCACAAACAGTAAACCAGAGTGCTTCTGTCAGGAAAAAAAACTTAATTGGTATGCTTTTGTTCTGCTTGTTTGGAAGGGAGAGACGCACAAAAAGACGAATAAATACATGCTTTAGACCCACAGAATCCAAAACACACTTCATTTTTGCAGAACAAGCAATTATTCAAGATCTGGGAATTGTAATGTTCTGATAGATCTTTCATTTTCATTTAGGAAGCTATAAAATTCCACGCATACATTTACATTTATTCACTTGGCAGACGCTTTTATCCAAAGCGACTTACAAATAAGCAAAGCGATATATCGAGCA
>JAOUWY010000071.1:28214317-28225422 GCA_025728095.1 Prietella phreatophila
CACCCCCCCTCCCTCCTATCATCCGCCCAGCCCTTATGCTAGAGAGGCTACGTGACTCTCCTGTCCACATAAAAAAAAAAAAATTAGGCTTGCAGCTGAAATGTCGCATAGATGCAAGTGGGTTTCATGGTTCCCCACTCTAATGTATGTCACCCAAAGAATAGCACTCTTGTCTCTGTCTTAATATAATTCATCTGGGAGTATTCATAATACCCTTGTCATGATCACAAACTTGGAAATCATAAAAAAAGATATGTTATTCTACATCTTTCTTCAGTTTTGCTGGGACTTAAGAAATAGAAAGATTAATTTGCTGGATGCTTTTGACATGTTGTTCGTGATGTATTAAATGTTTGCCATTAGGTATTTAAGAACAAACAGCTCTGTGGCTTTAACATCTTCGCGAGCAATTGAACTTCAGCAAGTCGTTGAAGTTTGGTCCACATGCAGTGATGTGTTGAGTGGCTGTTTCCTTTTCTGCCAGAGGAGCTGTGAACTGCTTCCTTTCTCAAGATAAAATAAGCAGAGCATGACTTCCTGTCTTCTTCTGCCAAGTCTGCTTAACCCAAAATCCTGATTGCACTAAGTCATGGCCTCACTCTGCTTTGTTATTAGGAATATACGAATCCTCTAAACTCTGGCTAATAATTCAAGAATCCCTTGAATTGTCACCTATTTCTAAAGCTGTAATTCCTACTTGCCTAAGAGACTGCTCGTTTTAGGCTCTTGACCCAGTCTGGATTTTTCTCTCTTCTCAGTAAACACCACTCTGGACATGTGCACATTTTCTCCACTGCTAACATAACTGAAAATTAGTCTCAGTACATGTGGTTTTATGTGCTGAACTGTTGAACTGTGTCACATTCTTTCTTAAATTTCCTATGCTAAAAATAAGGCTGCCAGTGGAAAGAGGTATTGAAATGGTTATTCGTCTGTGTTTGTGTCTGACTTATATGAGAACAGGTTGTTATTATTTATGGTTTATGATATTTATTAGGTTTTTAAGCTTTGTACCTTGCTAGCCAACTCATGAGGAAGACACAGAGTGTCTGTTTCTGGGTTTTTTTATGTCCTGGCTGTGTTTCCCATCCGCAGATGTTCTGTTGGGTGTGTAGAGAGTGTTATTGCTTTCTATGCCAGTTGGTCCATTGCTGCTCTTCCTGTCTGGCCTGACTATAATTTGATTAAATGTGGAATTAATTCAAATCTTTCCCAGGCGTGGAAGGCTGTGCCTACATTATCACTGTACAGGTCAGCTCTAATTACACTTTTACCTTAATAGCTGGAAAATCATTTCTACTGAAGAGTTTGCTAAATTCCTAACTGTTCAAAAATGCTGCTTTAACCATGGATTAAAGCCAAAAAGGGCCTTTAGGGCCATATCCTTTTGTGGTTTTCTCTTACTAATACAACAAATTCTGCCCATAAAGGCTTAACAAGTTGAATAGAGTGTGTTAAATGAGCTAGATGCTTACCTCGGCAATGTAGTGCTGTTCCATGCTGGATTACAACGCAAGTCTTACTCATACCATTGTTGTCTTTTTAAGTGATCTTTTATGCTTCCAGGCCTATGCTCGATTTGCTGGAACCCCACTGAAAGTTCACAAGATCTCAAACCCCTGGAGGAGTCCCACAGGTAAGAAGATTTTTTTCAAGGGATTGTAATGATTGTTTTCTGGGCAGGCATGCATCGTTAATGTAAGTATGGTGCTTTTAGGCTTATCGGGTTACCTCCAATGGCAGAAAACTGAGACTGATCTGAACTGGATCTTTTGTTGGAAATTGGCAATGGTGAAATGGACATAGCAGCTAAAGGAATTAGGAATTTTAGTGCTCAGTGTATCCTATATAACACATGCTTTAATTTTCTAATTCTGTCAGTAATGTAGTAACACAGACCAGAATTTTGTATGAGAATTACACAGTAGCAATATAGTACAGTAATGTGAGTACAGTGTTGTGGTAATGGTGTGTTGTATGTGTTTGTATGCTCCCAGGTTCACTCCCTGCTCTGAAGACCAAAGAGGATGGGAGTTTCTCTCAATCCAGCAAAATTATCGTCCAGCTCAGGAAACAGGTAACCCACTTTCCTTGATTCATCATCCACAGCTCTTGGCCCATTTTAGCTAGGCACATATAAGATTTTAACAAAGCTCTAAGTTGTAAAACAGACAATGACAAAATCATCTTGTAAATATTTTGTCACCTTCTATGCTTTTCTCATCTGTGTGGAATGGACTAATTACTTATTGAACATTTCTTGTTGTGGGTTCTGGACAGTAGCTGTACCAGAAAAAGTCTAATGGCATATTTCTTTTAATTCATGACATTTGACATGTACAGTGATGTGAAAAATTTTCTTCTCTTTTTGTATCTTCAAACTAAATACAACATAAAACAAGGTCAACCTGAGTAAACACACAATACAGTTTTTATTTATTTTTATTGAAGCAAAAATGTTATCCAACAGCTATCACCCATGTGAAAAACGAATTGTCCCTTAAACTTAAAATCTGTTTGTGCCACCTTTTATCAGCAATAACTGCAACCAAACACTTCCGACAACTGGAGCTCAGTCTTTCATGTACTTCTTGGACTAGTATTTACTCCTATCCTTTGGATCATTGTCTTGCTGAATAATCCAGTTGCGCTTGGGTTTCAACTTACGGACTGAAGAGCAAACATGCACCTTTAGGATTTTCTGGTAGAGAGCAGAATTCATGTTTCCCTCAATTACTGCAAGTTTGTCCAGGCCCTGAAGCAGCAAAGCCTCCCCACACCATCACACTTCCACCACCATGCTTGATCGTATATATGATGTTATTTTTGTGGAATTCTGTGTTTAGTTTACACCAGATGTAACGGAACTCCTGTTTTCCAAACAGTTCATTAATACATTTTCACACAGGCCCAGTTGGTATTGGATATTTTTTTGCGACACTAAATAACATTATCATTTAAAAACTGTATTTTGTGTTTACTCAGGTTGCCTTTGTTTTATTTTAGAGTTTATTTTAATTTCTGAAACAATTTAGTACAACATATACACAACAACAGAAGAAATCAAATTAGTAACTACAGGGGCAAATTCTTTTCACAACAGTGTATTATGATCTTTTTATCTCATTGTCATGACCCAGTTGCTTGTTACACTACAATGTTAACAAATAAAATTGATCTAATTGGTCAGTAGGTGTTTTTTTGTTTGTTAGTTGTTGTTTTTTTTATAGCAGTGTAGCTCTGACAGTAGTTCTGGCTGTAAATCAAACCACAGGTTTATATGAATTCACTTGTTTTAATATATTATCATTGCTATTGTTACAACTCATTTTCAGGGACTTGTATTGTGGACACTCCACAATAATCTAATGCGAATAATTAACAGATTATAAAACAAAGAAAAACATAACTGTTCATATGGTGAAGGTTTCTGTAAAGAGATAGTATGTTTTCCACCATTGGAGAATCTTTTGCACATTCTGGGTTCTTGCTCAGATGACTAGCTACTTTTTCGTTTTACTAACTTGAAGCATGAGGGAGAAAAATGAGAAGCTAGTGTTGGAATGATTGTTTATAGATGTGATACTGTAGGTGATAACAGGAACTAACTTGTCTTGTGGACATCCCACAACATTAAATGTATCTACAAATGTTTTTATAAGGAATGCCATTCATTAATAAAATAATTGTAATCTTTGTATATTTATCCTGTTTAATTTCTCAAATAGCCTGCACTAACGTTGTGCTTTCTTTTCTATTATCATGACACTGAACACTCAACGACTGCTAATGTGCGAGATGATTGTCATATTTATTTCAGAAATACAACGCAGACTACGATCTGTCCGCGAAAGAAGGTGCCGACGCACTCGCTTTTATCTCTCTGGTGGAAGAAAAGCTGATGCCTGCTCTGGTGAGATTCACACCAGGAGCACAGAAGCTAGTTTACAGAGAGTGTTCTCTCAGTACCGAAGAAGATATTGGTATATAATACTCGCTCCCATTCATTACCTCTCATTATATGCAGTTTGTCCTTACAAGTATATGGTGACTGGGTTATTATCTCTGGTATTTAGTAGCTGCTGTATAACAATTCCAGACAGTTTCCTCTCAGTTGGAGGCAGTGGGCTGGAGAGGAACAGTTTTTAACTCTTCCATCACCTGAACAACGTTTATGAAGGGACCTCCATATAAAGCTTATTAGAATGCTGTTTATATATTTAGCATTTTTTTCTTTTTTTTTCTTTTTTATTTTTTTTATATAGAAGAGTGATCTTATGAAAATCCACTCACGTTCTTCTCTCTCATCTCTTCTGCTGTTGTCTGTTGTACACACACTTGTAGATTTATGCTCTGTGGATCGATCCTAAGAACTATGCTGAGGTGACACGTCGCTGGCATGCAGAGAACATCTCCTTTCCACTGAACTTTGTCCTGCCGAGCCGCATGCAGTCTAGGCAGCTGGAGAGAGTGCGACTCATGCGGGGAAACGGCACTCTGGAGGCCGGCGAGGAGGCTGAGAAAGAGGTACGGACACATAGAATTATGGGTTGGAGAAGGAGAGTTTGGAGGCTTTGAGAGTGGGAATGTGTAATATAGTAATCTAAAACCCAGGTGTCCATACATGCAGCTGGGGATCGACCCTGCAGCCAAGTTTGTTTCCACGGCTAATATAATGACATAATCCAACCACACAAGATCTTGATGATCATCAGAATATTACAGGCAAAGGTGTTGAGAGAAGTACTGCTGCTCTGCGTACCACAGATTCTTTCTGCACACACACACGTGCACTCACTCATTTATACACCTGCAAGTTTGAATTATTTTATCATGATGTCGTAGACATAGTGATTGGTTTTCCTGCATAGAAAAAAAACCTCCCTGTTTCTTTTTCTCTGTAGCTGTACAGTGATGCTCTGGAGTGCATGAATCTTCTCTCTCAACGCCTTGGCTCAAACAGATTTTTCTTTGGGGACTCGTAAGTTCATCAAAGCACAAAGTCTAAATTACAGCTTTTGAAAATTCATTTGAATGAGCTTCTGTCCTTCTTTGTGTGACATCACTGGTTCCTAAAGCAATGACTACTTTATTTATAAGCTGGTAAATCTGTCTGGTGGTTCTATGGGCCCTATTTGTCAAGGAGTCACTGAAGCAATTTATCTCCAGACCTAATTTGATAATTTGAAGAAGAATATATATATATAAAATGACTTCTAACTTGTAACAGATATCATCAGTAGGAATGTGTTAGGGAAGATCCAAAAACTCAGAGGCTGTGAAAAACGTCCGAGGCCGATATAAATGCATACAAGTTATCAGATAATGCTTAGGGTTTTCACATATAGTTAGTTTTAAAAGAACCAAACCCAGTTCACCTAGAGTGAACCGGAAAGGGAACCAGCTGAAAGTGACCTCAGTGCTTTTGGTGTTCAGAATATAGTGGACTCAAAAGAGAACTTTTTTTGGTGCTCTTTAGCAATGAAGTGATCTCAGACCCTTTCTTCAGAAGAACTCAGACCCCAGCTTGCACCCAAAATTTCATCCAAGTCATCATAGAAGGGACAGACTCTCCACTTCGATGCATTTTATCATGGGTACTTATCTACTTCTGTTATAGTTAATTATTTATTTGTTTTTACTTTTACCCGGCATTGTAGCACTGTTCTGTTATAGCCTCTTTCCTTCATTTTTTGAAAAAACAAAAGAAACACTTTTATGTTCTTATGTATTGAGGATAGTTGGCGTTTTTAAATTAAATGTGCACTTATATAGCGCTTTTATCCAAAGCACTTTACACCATGTCTCATTCACCCATTCACTCACACACCAATGGTAGCAGAGCTGCCATGCAAGGCGCTAACTTGCATTGGGAGCAACTCAGGGTTCAGTGTCTTGCCCAGGGACACTTCGGCAGTGGAGTCACCCGGGCTGGGAATCGAACTGCCAACCCTACGATTAGTGGACAACCCACTCTACCACCTGCGCCACAGCCGCCCGAGGTTTATGCAAGCCTCCAGGTACACGGAGGACCGCGACCTCATTGCTTTCACATATCACGACAAAATCGAACCACAAACGGACCCACAAACAAACCGTACTCAGCCTACCTCCAGAGGCAGTCTGAGTAAGGTTCGCTTTTGGGTCCTTTTAGGGGGGTCTGAGATCACTTGGTTTGTTCACATATACACGCTGAACCGCTCCGAGAGCGTTTGGAGGGCTCAAACAAACTAGGTGTGAAAACACCTTATACTTACCATCCCCTTTATTACGAACACTTGTAAACCTTGGATTCATCTAGTTCTCTAATCATGTGGCAGCAGTGCAATGTAAAAAATCATGCAGATAAATTTCAATAGATTTGGGTAATGTTCACATGAAAAACCAGAATGAAATAAGTGAGATCTCTTTACGTTTGATCATGGCATGGATATTGGTACCAGATGGGCTGGACTGAATATTTCATAAATTGCTGATCTCCTGGGATTTTCACACACAACAGTCTCTAGGGTCTCAGAACGATGAGAAAAAAACAAAACATTGAGTGAGCGCCTTGTTGATAAGAGAGGTCAGAGGATTGAGCTGTCAGGAAGGATATAGTAACTCAAATAATCACTCTTTACAACCATGGTTTCATGATGTACAACCATTTAAGCATGCACAAAACTTGGTAAACTTGGCAGAGGATTGGCTACAACAGCAGAAGATCACACTGGGTTTCACTCCTGTCAGCCAAGGACAGGAATCTCGAACTAATCTGGCCATTTTTTGTTGACCGCTCTCATCAACAATGTGTTTCAGTGGACAGAAGTGCTGCTCATTGGAAATGTTTTTCTTTCTTGCACCATTCTGATTAAATTCTACAGAATTTTGTGTGTGAAAATCCCAGGAGATCAGCAGTTATAGAAATACTCAAACCAACCTGTCAAGCACCAACAATCAGGCCACGTTCAAAAATCATTTTCCCCCATTCTGATGGTTGATGTGGACATTACCCGAAGCTACTGGCCCATATCTGCATGATTTTATACATCACACTGCTACCACATGATTGACTGATTAGATAATTGCATGAATGGGTAGGTGTACAAGTGTTCCTAATAAAGTGCTCAGTGAGTGTATATTCGACATGCTTCTGTAGAAAAGCTTCAATGACTGCTAAAGCTTGATAACTTCCACTTAGCTATGAAGAGGAGACTATAGAGAGCTCACTGTAAGATTTATCCTCCAGACCCTCCTCCATTGATGCCTATGTGTTTGGCCGCTTGGCACCGATACTGAAGATCAGGCTGCCCAGCAACAAACTGCAGCAGCACCTGAAGGATCTGGACAACTTGACCAACTTCTGCTCTAACACCCTATCCTTATACTTCCCTGATGAGATTCGAGGTGAGGTACCTGTCACTATTAAGAAGAGTAGTTTTTGCTGCATAAGAACCAATAGCATCCTGCCTAATGTGTGATATAGCTTGTGTATATATCCTTGGTTGTATTTGAGATTGAGATGAGATGAAGTGGTATACTGTTATCATGTATGGTTTGGTGCCTTGTGCCCAGTGTTATCAGGATTAGCTCTAGAATGACCGGAACCCAGCTCAGGATAAAGCAGCTACTGAAGACGATTGAAGAAATGTGAGATTTTAATTATTCATTTATTTGTTGACAGAAGGAATGGGTCAGTCGGCATCCAAAGTTCATGAGGGGAGTGAGTTTGACCATGAACCTTATAAGAGACGCAAGCAGCTACTGTCCATCCTGGTAGCTGTAGCAGCCATGCTGGGCTACGCTTTCCTCACAGGCATTGTAGCTGTTGAGCATGTGAAGGAGAAGGGGTCAACAGGAAACTCCGCCTCAACTGACCTTCAGATTGAAGAGGATGAGTGATGGATGGAGGAGTGGGAAACAAATGGGGACATTTAATTTACCTGGTGGACAGAATTCTTCACTGGAGATTTACACAATTAGGACGGTTAAGATTACAATGTGTCTTTTTCTAATTAGAGAATTTTGAATAGGATTTGGCCTTTGCTTTATTTTTCCCTGCATATTTGACATTTGTTTGCCTGTTTTTCTGTTCTTTATTATGTGGTGCTATGAAGATATATAGTTTCTACATAGTGACATGAGCTTTTCATTGTCCAACATCTGAAATGTACTATGAAGGACATTATACTAGGTCCTATGATCTGACTTGAAAGTTATAATTGGATATGGCCTGTACTTCGAGTCTAATTTCTGTGGGATATAAACTAGGTGGTAAATGCTCTGTATTTTAATTGACACATTGCTAGTAAACATTTTGGTCAAATTCCATTGGTGGAACTAATAACATCTCATCTTGATTAATAGTCTCTGTTCATTGCACATTCCTCTTTTATCTTGTTGCCTTGTCCACTGAGACACACATTCCTACTGATCTTTGCAATGTTCAAACCAGAAATGATGTCCAGGGGACATTAATGCTTAGGTCAGTGATTTATTTATTCTTTTTTTTTTTTTTTTTTTTTTGTGTTTTTATTTTTAATTTTTATACTTTGTTTTAAAAGCACATTGTAAGTTAACATTTGAAACAAGAGCTTTAATAAAGTGTTATTTGCCTGGTTGCAACAAAACATTAAAAGTTGATTGCATTTTCTTTTGTTTAAAAAAATGCATCAAAATTGTGATCATTATTGTTAATATTATTATTGTTGTTATTATTATGTAATTATTCTAGAAAGTTTATCCATATCTAGCACTAGAGAGCTAGCTTTAGAACTTGGCTTGATGATCATACTTATGCAGGTTTAGCTGCAATACTGTACTTTGTATGTGTGCAGGTGAATATGTGTGTGTCTGTTTGTACTCGCATGTGTGTACTTGTTTGCAAGATGAGGAGTTTGTAGTAGTGTTTAAAGGACGTACTTCTATTTGTCTGGGGCCTGTATGTCTTTATATGTGGTATGCAAAGCTTTCCTCCCCTCAGCAGTAATAATCTGTCTGTCTTATGTTCCTACCATTTATCACAGTTTTTTACTGTATGTACTTCAGCGGACCTGCTACATTTCTTATATATAATTCCTTACCTGCATGCCATTCTAAATCACATTCAGCAGTAAAAATGTGTATTTGGGTGACTCGGCTTATTTGGGGTAGATGTCTATAGAAAGGGGTCAACCTTTATTTAGTAAGTTGATAACCTGGCTGATGAGCTATAGTGTGTTCCACAAGTGAGTTAGATGTGTTTCATGATTTCAGGTGCATTCTACACTTGTCTGGTTGAAATGCTCAGAAATAGAACAAATACTTGTGATTTTAGATTTTTCTGTTGTGAAAGTAAAAAAAAAGTGACATTAGCACATCCTTAAATGGTCTTAAGTATACAAATGGTGTTGCTGTTTTGTTTTGCTGATTTGTTGGTGGCCTATTACACAAACTGATTATAGTAGAAATGGCCAGGCTGCTCAGATCAATTAGTATAATCCGTCGAGCACCAAAGACATCACCATTAGCATAGAAACAAACCAGATTTACCAGTAACGGTTCATTTAATTTGAATCTATAATATGAGTAGGTTAAATGTGTATCAGATTAAACAGTTTACTTTTTTTGGATGAAGTTAACAAGGAACTCCTCTTTGGTACTTCCAAGGTTCCTCTTGGAAATATTTGAGAATGGTGAGAATCACCTGGATATTTTACTTTCCGCCAGCACACACACACACACACACACACACACACACCTTCCAACAGTCATATACTGACATATGAACCAGTATTAAATGCAACTTGTATATAACTATCTTTCCTGTACACATCGGACTACTTGTACCATGTGGAGCTACAGCAAACCTGTCCTCCAAAACTTGTGATAGCCAAGGTGATTTTCTTTTTTTTTGTTTTATGTGGTTGCTCAGTAGAGGCACTTGTCTCTCATTCTATCCAGCTGGTCTGGTTCATCTCCGAGTATTTCACATCCGCTGCTTCTAGCCTCCCCATTCATCATCTGAGGAGCATGAGGATACTAAGTCTACAGACTTGTCGGAGAGATTCTTCCAGACTGGTAATGAACTCTGGCGTCAGCAATGTCTAAAAATGGGTCTGAGATGACCTAGACTGGGCCTGGATAGGACAGTGCTGGTTTCATAATCACCAGCACAACAAAAAAGGAACCATCTATGTGCCACAACCCCTTTTCCACAACTCACAAAGGTCCATTTGCCTTATAAAACACTTAGGCTGAGCAAGTAAATGCCCCACACAACTAGAAGTCATCTAATTGCTCACAGCCACTAAGCCATACCACAGAGCATGCCCATGAAGAGCCTGGATGGGATGGGATGCTTTACGGCCAAAAACGTTGCCAACAAAATTGCTGTTCTGACCGGAAACTTTTGTTCTCTTTTGAACAAAAGAGCATTCAATCAAGGCTTCTACTCAACATACTTCTGTGTTCTGGGATGCTGGTTTCTGACCAATACTAAATTTGATGGGTCTGAAGGTAATACAGATTCAGTTTGTCTTATATTGCACTTTTAACAATAGACATCATCACAAAGCAGCTTTACAAAAATCCAGATATAAATGTGAATTTATTTGAATTTAGAGATGAAGTTTAAGTTTTGCCTTCCAAGTACAGGCATTGAATTTCAAAGCTCTACCCCATGGCCTCTTCTTAGTATCATGGATGTTTTTTCATGAAGCTTGATTCATTGATGTTGTTAGCCACCCTGTTAACTCAACATGTGCAGACATTATTATGCTTGCCAATCAGATTCAGTTTCGGTCACCATGTGTGGGGTACAGCTGTTGAGGATGTTAGGATTGATAACGGCAGGAAAGGAAAAAACCTTCTTGGCTTGCTTGAGCTATTAGCCTTCAGGTAGTGAGTTATCAGATTATGATAAGTCCCCAAGCACCATTAACAGTAGTGTCTCCTTTGTCTTAGTCAGAGAGACTCAGGTGCTAGAGATGCAGGAGTGTACTAATGGACATTGCCCAGTTGGTGAGTTTCTCTGGCAGCTTTCTCTGGGTATCTGTATATACCCTAGCTACAGTAGGTGGGGGGGCGGCTGTGGTGCAGGTGGTAGAGCGAGTGGTAGTGGGTTGTCCACTAATCATAAAGCA
>JAOUWY010000071.1:28333111-28345378 GCA_025728095.1 Prietella phreatophila
CAGCTCCTCTGTTGTTTATTGCGTTCATCATGAGGGCAGTGGTTAACAGTTAAGGCTCTGGGTTACTGATCAGAAGGTCGGGGGTTCAAGCCTCAGCACTGCCAGGCTGCCACTGTTGGGCCTTGAGCAAGGCCCTTAACCCTCTCTGCTCCAGGAGCGCTGTATCATGACTGACCCTGCGCTCTGACCCCAACTTCCTGACATGCTGGCATATCCGAAGAAAAGAATTTCACTGTGCTGTAATGTCTATGTGATCAATAAAGACTCTATCAATTTTCCAGGAGCTTACAAAACAAGCTGGGAAGTAGCAACGGATCCAGCACAGATGAATTCGAGAACCTCATAGAAGGAAAGCACAGTGAAGAGGAAATGTCACATGAGAGATGTCCGTCATGTCTCCACTCCGCTCTATTAACTGCAAGTGTGTAGCCTATTATTCAGCAAATCTAGCAAGATGATGTGAGTAGATGTGTATTCGGGGCTGGCGTAGGTATGATTCAGCTTGGTCAGTCTACTGTGAACAACTCCAGCCTCGAGTGTCACACACTGTCTAAAACAACACACACACACACACACACCACAGAAAGCAAAGTGAAATAAAGCAACCTGAACTAAACTGTTAAACTGACCTATGTACTGACCTGGAGATGTGTTACAATTCACGCTCCACTGCTACTTTACCCACTACATTGTGTTTTCTTGCCCATCAGCAGCAGCAGCAGCAGCAGCAGCAGCAGCAGCATCACCGCGCACTGATAAATAGGACATTACAAGGTAGCCATTTGCATGCTCTCGAAACAAGTTGAGGGCGAGAACATGTCTCGACTTACGCAAATGGCTGATGGCAGGATCTCTTTATTATATCCTTCAGCAGGAGGTCCGCAATCCACAACTCACAGCCACACGCATCACATCAAAACATCAACTTGGGGTGGGTTGGGTTTTTTTTTTAATCCTCAAATTTATAATCAAATCACTGTTTATGTTGCAGTAGGTTATGTTTACAGTCTCGCTGCTGTAATCGCGCAGCAGGTAGAATAATATTTTCCCCCCGAACCTGGGGGTTTTAACCCCGAGAGACTCAGTTCTCACCAAGGAACAATAAAAGCTCATCTCAGCGCAAACAGTTTCGAGAGTAGCGGAAATCTACTGAGATATGTGTGTGTGAAAAGTCGCAGATGAAGAACACGCATCACCTATCTTCTAACAAGCCGATCGTGTGTGTTTACTTTAACCGGATCGTTAACACCTCGACGCGATCTTTTAAGCAACCAGTCATACAGTACATAATCTCCCTGTACCGAAATGCAGCGCGAGCGTTGGCATATGAATATCACGGTTTTACTGCTCGTCAGCGCGCGCCTTCAATTGTTGTAGGGGGGTTGAGTTGAGTTGAGTTGAGTGCGCGCGGGCCGCGTCTACATCCTCGGTCTCACCTTGGTCGCCTTCACCCCGCAGGTTCCCTCTCGCTCCGGTCTGCTTTTGGGATGCTGAGACGCTGCCGTTACCTCCGGCGACTGATCCCGGCACCGGCGAGCAACACAAAGCCTGTGATAGGGCCCCGGCGCGCGCTCAGACGGAATCATTGATTGGTCCGCGCCGGTGTCGATGACGTTCCTGGCGTTACGGTTTGTTGTCGTGTCAGCGCAGGGAGGGGGCGGGGCCACGGTGACGGTCACTGAGAGATGTGAATGGGCTTGTTGTGGCCGGTGGCCGTAGTGGTTTAAAGGTCGAGCAGGCGAGTGATTTTCCACACTGGGACTTTACCGAGTTTGTGCATATTTTTACAGTGATAGAAGCTGCTTCTAAACTTCCTACTACAGTATTAAATAGTGCTTTAGGTAGTGTGCTGTTTAGACTATACACACACACACACACACAGCACAGTAGCATTCAACTGTAAATGCAGTCCTAGTTCTGAAAGTCCACCAATCGTATATTCTTAAAACTCTGTCTTTACAGTACAAATTGAGCAATTAACAAAAACAACTTACTCGTATTAGAGAAATTAGAGCCACTTTATTTTAAAATAGTGTTACAACAAAGAGTACCAAATTCTCTCAAATATTTGAAGGTAACAGAGTCAAATCACAAAATGAGCAACACAAGAACATGAGAAAACAGCAAAAGAAAAAGAGGACAGAAAACACACACACACACACACACACATCATGAACAAGCACTTGATCTGACACCAACACCTGCACCCTTTATGTAGAAGTTTTAAAAAGATGAAGAAAAAAAACTGAACGCTTAAACATTGCCATTCTGCCACAATAAGAAACACTGAGCTTGATTCAAGAGCAGACTTTCAGACCAGCTGTGAAACTCAACTGTTGCATTATCAGTTAAGTTGAGTGAAGAATGAAGCATGCCCGAGCTGTCAGTCATACACTAGCATCTAGGCGTGTAGGAGCAGAACAGAACACAACTCTCTGCTCTGTACACCACGGAGTGACTCGCTCTGTGTGTGTGGTTTTGGAGTACAGCTTTTGATAAGTAGCGGGGGAAACCAAATACTACCAGAGTAATGCTAAGATCAAGTGCTCTATTTAAGTGCACACAATTAATGCAGTAAAGGCTAGATGCAAGAAAGACGGATGGGGTGATCTTACATAAGCAGATAACAGATAAACATAGGAATAAACACAAATATAACAGATTGCCCTTTAGATACAGAATAATACTCATTAAAACACAGTTGGCTGATAAATATAAAGATAGAGCTTAGTGAATTTAGTGTTAAAGAAAGGTCCATATACAAGAGCAAGCTAAACTAACCCTGGAATTTTGTAAAATATACTGCAAAAAAACTTTGTGTTCTCTTTCCCTCTGGAATATAAAATGGCCGAGTAGTAATGGAATATCAATACGCAAGTACTACATGGTTGTAAAGAGACAAAGTGCTGCTCAACAAAGAGGATCTATTATATACTATATGGAAATATTCCCAACAAACCCTAGAAATTAATATTGGCTGCTACTGGCACATTTAGTTACAATATGATGTGTTTATAAAATTCACAAGGCTTTCCAGACACATTTATTTCCTTGCATACTTTCATATGTCATGTAATAATAAAGTGCAATTGGTGGTGTTTTATCAAATAAAGCTGAGCTCTGAATTTTGGAGTGTTTTGTGTACATGATACAAGGTTCTGACCATGATTTGGTCCACATCACTTCTTAAAGAATTTCTTGTTAAGCAGGAAGATGAGAAGATTGACATTGACTTTGGCCTTATCAAACATCTTCATCACAGCGACGCCTTCATACTGGAGCTGCAGCAAGTCCTACACACACACACACGCGCGCACACAGTCTACATAAGTAACAGCAATTTCCTCACACAATGGAAAACACCACCCACTAATTTCAAAAAGATTTACATAGCATAATATGTTCTGAATGCACTGGCCTGTTTTTGATACAATCCAGATGACCAGTGTTTACATGGATAGCATTTGTGCATTTTTCGGTAATTACCTGATATTTCAAGGGAAATCGTTCCATGTCCACTCCCAAAAACCGAGCTTTAACCAGGAAGGTGCCTCCCTCTTCGCTGGGTATGATGTCAAAGATCACATTCTTGAACCTGCACGCACGCGCACACACACACACACACACACACACACGCGCGCACACGTATGAAACTGGCCCAAAACAAATATTCATAAATCTTAAGAGCAGCACTCCCATTATCGGATAGTGCTCTGATGTGTGATTTGGGTCACACTGAAATGTTTTTGATTTTATCCAATAAGTTAGACTTTCTCCTTCGGTTTCTGTTCATCCAGACAGATTTTTTGTAACATTGTTTTAACAGAAGCAAGGCTTTCAAAAAGTTCCTACTGTGTGACAGGCAGGTCCTCAATCTCCAGGAGGACTCCCTTCTCATGGAGCCGTGCAGCAGTGTAGGTCAGTGTCAGTTGCTTGCTCCTCTTCCCTTTACTGTCTGCTGCCTTCTTCCCGTTTGTCTGACTGAGGGGCCAGAAGAAACAACACAGTCAGCACGGAACTGTTCTCCACACAAACACACCATGTGGCACATGTTTCAGTGCTTATGTACACATGTCTCTCTGTGTGTGTGTGTGTGTGTGTGTGTGTGTGTCAGAGACCTGGCGATGAGGTTGTGCAAGCAGGTGGAGATGTACTGGCTGTAGTAGTCAATCTGTTCAGAGTGGAAGGAGCTCTTGCAATGGAGACTGTGCAATGTGTGTTTCAGCTTCACCAGCTCAGCTTGCCGTCTTTGCCGGTGCAGACGCTGGTGACGGATATCCTATAGCAGGGACAACATACTGTTTTATCACAAAAATGCACAAACATTTCAATACTTGTGAGGATTAAGCATAGCTCTAGTGATGGTCTGTCTAAGGGGAATCTAGTACCAAACAACTATCTGCTTTGTTGGTGGGGATTTTGAACAATGAAACACTCCATTGTTTTACTTCTCAGCTTGTTGCTTTTACATCTATTAGTCCATTTACATTTTTTAGTCCAAATAAATAAAAACTTTGCTTGAGGTGTGCCTAGGGCTGAAAACGTACTCGTAAAAAATGGTCAGAAAAAGGTTTGCCCAAGTGTTTACCAAGTGCAGTAGAAATCATAAAACTCAACCGAGCACCAAGAACACGGAAACATGGGCATAATTACAGAACTAACGAGTTTAAAGCATTTAGTGCATCCAATGTTTTACTGTTCATTTCTGCAGCACTACAGCTCCGTTAGCAGCTCACATGCACAGAAAAACGTTGCCTCCACCACGACATACACTTATTTGGTTCACTTTCCACAGTTTGGTGAATTCAGAGTCAAATTGCTTTCTCACTGCAAATGAATCGTGCTGTGTTTACACATAACAAAACAAACTGCACAGAGGGGGAAACAAACCAGGGTTCAATTCAAATCGACTAAACACTACATATGTGAAAGCTCTCTGAAATTAATCATTTAGATTTACATTTCCCTGCTTTGTTCAAATTTTATTTATTTATATTTGTGAAGATCTTGATAAATGACAACACAAAGTTTAGAGCTATATTACAGCCCAAACTCCAAAAAAGTTGGGACAGTATGGAAAATGCTAAAAAGGTATTTGTTTTACCTAATCATCTGTAAAGTTTTTTGAAGATAAAGGTTTATTTAGAAATTTATGTATGCAACACGTTCCAAAAAAGTTTTGACAGGGGCAATTTAGGACCAATAGTGATGTGACAAGTTGAAATAAGAAGGTGATGTGAAACAGGTCAGGCAATTGTCTAAACATGTTATATAAGGAGCCCCCAAAAAAGGCGCAGTCCTTCAAGAGCAAGAACGGGTTGAGGCTCGTCAATCTGCCAACAGATGCATCAGCGAATAATCAACACTTTGAGAACAACATTTCTCAAAGACAAATCAGCAGGATTTGAGGCATTTCATATTCTACAGTGCACAATATAATTAAAAGGTTCAAGGAATCTGGTCAAATCTCTGTGTGTAAAGGGCAAGGCTGAAAACCACTACTGAATGCGTGTGATCTCCGATCCCTCAGACGTCACCGTCTTTAAAACCATCATGCGTCTGTAATGGAGATCCTGAAATGGGCTCGGGAATACTTTGGTAAACCTTTGTCAGTCAACGCCATTCTCCGTTGCATCCACAGATCCATGTTAAGGCTTTATTATGCAAAACAGAAGCCATACAGCAACACTGTCCAGAAGCGACGCCCACTTCTCTGGGCTCACTCTCATCCGAGATGGACAGTAGCACAGTGGAATCTTGTGGTCCGACGAGTCAGCATTTCAAATAGTTTTTGTATAAAAACAGCCGTCGTGTTCTCCTGGTCAAAGAGGAAAAAGACCAGCCAAGCTGTTATCAGCGTCAGGTCGAAAAGTCAGTGTCTGTCATGGTATGGGGGTGTGTCAGTGCCCGTGGCTGGGTAACTTGCACATCTGTGAGGGCATCATTAATGCAGAAAGATATGTACACATTTTCGACCAACATATGCTGAAATCCAGAGCAGGACAACGCAAAACCACATTCTGCCCAGATTACAAGTGCATGGTTGCGTAAGCAGAGAGCGTGGGTGCTAGCATGGCCTGCCTGCAGTCCTGACCTGTCTCCAACTGAGAATGTGTGGCACATTATGAAGAGCAAAATAAGGCAATGAAGGTCCTGTACAGTTGCCCAAATGAAGAAATGCATAATGGATGAACTGGGAAAATTCCATTGCTAAACATAACCAACTGGTTCTTCAGTGCCCAAATGCTTAACAAGTGTTATTAAAAGAAAAGGTGATGTTACACAGTGGTAAACAGTTGACTGTCCCAACTTTTTTGAAGTGTGTTGCAGTCATCAGATTGAAATGAGTGTATATGTCATTTATTTTTGTAAATATACAAAGTAAAACATCAAATAATGTGTTTTCAATATAATACAGGGTGAATTGAATTTTCCATACTGTCCCAACTTTTTGGAATTGGGTTTGTACACATTAATGTGCGCCATATAGGTAATATGCTTCATAAAAGCGTGAACGTGTGCACCCGTGAGTATACCTTGGCAATGAGCTGAAGTATCTGAGTCTCAGAATCTGGTGGGGTAAGTACTCCTAGAGCCTCCAGCCTCCTCAAGCTGCGTTGGATCTTCCGCTTCTTTTCCTCCAGTGTCAGGTTGCTGTCAGCAATCAGAGACTGATTCCTCTTCATCTTTTCTGGAGTGCAGGCGTCTTGCTGCGCCCTGCGGTGCATCATCCAGCCGTGCTGCACCTCCTAAACACACACAAGGACACACATTGTATAGCGTTTTGTCTTCCGTGTTCCCGAGTGTACTGAAAGGGAGACTGTTGGAGGTAGAGGGGTGTGGGGAGGTACGGTCTCTTATACCTGATCCTGAGAGATAGAGGATTGGAGAACCTCACTCAGTGTATCTCCAGGCTGCGCTCTGATCACATCAATTATCAACTGCTTAGTGCTGGAACACAGGTAAAATATACATATTTGAACTAGCTGTAATAATTAAGAAAGTTTGGTAATGCATTGTACTTTAAATATTATACAAGATGTTGACATCTTGACATTTGACCTTATCTTTGAAGAGAATTTTGAGTTATTTTTGTGCTACGCAATATGCAAATAAATTTATCATACTTAAAGATACAGTACAGAGAAAAATTTAGTTGAATTCTTTTATTGTCGATTGACTTCCAGGATCCATGGCCAATCAGAATAGAGAGTGAGAGCGTGACAATGAATAAAACATTACACTGTAAGGAAAATGGATTCAGGCGTGAAGGAGCTTTAAGACTTCGGAACTGATGGATAAAAGAAGACATGCATCTGTTCTGAAATTTGGTGGGAAGCAAACGATAGTCGGTCAAATGACAGATCTTTTTAGATCAATAGCCAATTGTTAAGCTGCTTCAATGAGCCAGTCAGCACCTAATGGTGCGCTATTTCATACTCAATTACTCTGGGAAAGTGTAAGTCGATTAACACTTTTGTTCACTCTTAGTCTGAGTAATTCAGCCAGATTGGTGTATATTTATGATCTGATCTATTGGCAGTTTATCATAAGTGTTTTATTGGGTGACAGTAAAACAATCAAGACTTGGTATCTGGTATCACTCTGAATAATCGGTTATTGGCATCGGATGAGAAATTTAGTATTGGTGCATCTCGACTACATAGCAATGGCACCAGTTTAATTTGCATGGTGGAGGAGGACAACATAATGCACATTGGGAAAAAAGTTATTCTGCATGTAGCTTGCATCTTACTGAGCGAGGGCAAAATCGTCTATCTGGCTGCTAACATTTTTTTTACAGTCAATAGTGATAATGTGATGGAGATAAAATATGGTTTCTGCTTACACAAGTCATTACAATGTCTGACTCAAAACCATAGAATACACACACACACACACACACACACACACACACACACTGGATAAAAGTATTTGGACACCTGACCATCACACCCATATGTGCTTGTTGAACATCCCATTCCAGCTTTAGTCCACATTTGATGTTATAAAGCCTCCAATATTCTGGAAAGGCTTTCCACTAGATATTGGAGCGTGGCTGTGGGGATTTGTGTTCATTCAGCTACAAAAGCCTTAGTGATGTCAGGCACTGATGTTGGGCAATGAGGACTCGGGTGCAGTCAGTGTTCCAGTTCATCCCAAAGTTGTTCAGTGGGGTTGAAGTCAGGGCTCTGGGTAGCTCACTGAAGTTCTTCAACACAAACCATGTCTTCCTGGATCTCACTTTGTGTACAGGGGTATTGTAATGCTGGAACAGGTATAAAACTCTTACTTCCAGCAAATGGAAGTTGTAATGCTACAGCATACAGGAACATCCTATATAAAATTGTGTACAGGTTGTAACTTTGTGTTGACAGGAAGGCGAACATACAGGTGTGAAGTTCAGGTATGCACAAACTTTTGGCCATCGTGTACCACCATACATGCTATAAATGTTTAGCATTTTGCTATTTAAATCAAGGCAACGCCACATGATGCCTCACCTAAGCAGAATGCCTCGGGCATCAGGTTTCTCATCAGAGCTTTTGAAGATGTCAAACTTGGTGGTGAGGGTGAGAGATACCTCCATCTTGGTGTATTGAGCCAAAGTCTGCTCCAGGTTTGGGTCTGCAGAGTTGATAACCCCCTCTCCTGTGAGTGATCATTACAGTCAGAAAAGTTTGTAAGAGAAAGAAGTAGTTAAGTTATTTATACACACTGAATGCCTTATATGCTCTTTTCTTTAATGCCTATACTCCTGAGTAAGAATCAGTTCACTCCAGGTAACAAACACCCGAAAGAACATAACACACTGTAAAGAAAGCTGTACAAGTTTGTTTGAAGATGTGTTACTGAAAGGTCACTATTTTGAGAAGGGTGGTCATTTGGGGACCATGTGTGATGATGTTATTTAGAGTATGCAGGTGTGCAGACTAACCAACGAGGGCTTGGACAGAAGGCACTTTGCCGAGGTCCCTCAGAAGAAGGAAGAGAGCATCATTCTGATCAGGACACAGTGCATCCTGGTGCTCCAGCAGCAGCTAAACACAGACCAAGACACAGATGCAATTAGAACACACAGTAGAATTACATTTTTATAGAATATTTAAAAATGTACCAAAAAAAAAGTGAATAGAAAAAATATATAAAAATTGTTAATGAACAGACATACCTTGTGCGTGTTAATGAGCTCCCCAATCGAGATGTAGATAACAGGTTTGTTGAGAATGACCATCTCAGAATATTCATCAATGTTAAAACGTTCCTCAGGCTCGGGAACGTCACACACCATTTTCAGGAACTTCCTGTTAGTCAAATAGAGAACGTTCTGGTTACCAGTCTCAAAATTCTAATTATTCTTCCAGTGACAATATTTAATAAGTGACTGGTGAACTCACCTGAACTTGCCATGCATGTGCGTGATGTAGTCATTCAGGGCACGCAGGTGTGCAGAGTCCCCCTGGAAGTGCTTGTGTGCCGCACTATGTTGCAGGATTCTTGCAATGGAACAAAGGGTTCGTCGCTGATCAGGCAGAAGAACCGAACCTACCCCAAACTCCACTACATCAAATCCATCAGGAGCCACCACAGCAGGGTTCATGTAGCGGTAGTACACCAGGTTACCTACAATCTAACGGCATTTAATGATAATTACACGCACGCAGAAATCTATAATGCAAACTATGTATATAGGGAGAGATACAGAAGCACCAACTTCTACAGACCAAAACGCTTTATGCTGCTAACCTTGTACAACTCCTCCTCACTGGCTTGAGGAAACTTCTCATGCAGGGAGTCTCGCAGAACTTTAGCAGTGTAGCGCAACCCATACCTAAACACACACATGGCCATGTAAGAGTAAAGTCTGCATCAAGGCAAAGTATTCCTCAACACAGCTGAAGGACAGGGGGTGGAGGCTTTGTTTATTAAGGACCAAATTTTTGCAATTATCTTTCAAACAGACTTCAAAGTGTACACAGAACATGTTCTAGATCTGTGTATAAGAACCACAGGCACACACTAGAAAATTACATATAAAAACACCTACAAATGGCTTTATGTAGTAAATATCCTCCCTTTAAAAGAGCCCAGTGGCATTACTCCTGAGTGGTGCAAACAAGGGAAAAAAAAAAAAAAAAAAAGTGTTCGCCCTATCGTCAGGAGGAGTTCAAATCCTTACAACAGCATAGCCATCTGCGGCCGGAGAGATCCAAGGTACAAAACAGGCCATAATATCTAAGGATGAGGAATGGCTTAAGGCTCTCCGCTGTCGATTAGAGTGATACTAACTAACCAATGTGGATGTGCATAATAGAGATCGGCTGATAATCAGTTTTATCGATATTTTAACATTTTTCCATAATCTGATATCAGTTTTGTAATATCAGATCCACTGATAAATGAGAGGACCGCTATTGCAGCACTGGATGAGTTAACAACGGTGTGCACAGGTAAAGTATACTTGCTTTGCTTTAGTTAGTGAACTTTATTTTACATACCAGCCATTAATGCACAAATTAGGTGTGTTCCATAAATGCTTGCTATGTAGTTTAAGCAGCTTGGCACTAAGAAATACAGACAAACTCACTGGGTCATGTAATCGGTTTACCTCAAAGCCTTTGTTAATTTATTTATGAAAAAAAAACAACACCACTTTAGTAACACTGCACTTTATTTTTTACTCTCTTTCACACCCCTCTATTTATTGGTGTATAAATAAGAAGTATGCATGGAGGAAGTAATATTGACAATGGTGTTATCATTGTTTCAAAAACAGAAGAAATAAATAATTAATCGGGCACAAACAAAATAATCGGTAATAAACAAAACAAAAACAACTCGTGTTCATGTACATGTAAGAGGGCAGCTAGTGTTTTCCAGGTTCTGAGGCTTCACCCTCCCTTGTTGGTAGCTGTAGTGTAACGGGGAGAACTAGCTAGTTGTGGGAATTGGGAAATCGTTAAAAATGGGATGGAGGAGGGAAAAGTCTAACTAACTAAAATAGATGTATTTATTTAACAACCACATTACTTGGACATCCAAAAGGTAGTAATCAAGTGTTGGACCTGACAAACACACTTTTCTTCCACTGGGGTTTCTGCATAATCATGGACAGAAGTTCTAAATATGTTCATACACAAGAGAAAAAGGATAAACCATCTGGAAAGACCAGACACTTGCACACGTGTATATACATACGGCAATTTGTGCAGGTTGCTGGTGATGGTGTGGAGCACACGGTCAGTCAGAGTCTTCAGGTTAGTGACTGCAATGTTTAAACGCTGCTGCACCTCTGGGTGACTGAGTGCCTGCTCTGCACTCACCTCATACGGCAGTGAGCTGTGAAAACACCACAAACATAGCAGGAACACACAAAATACCAAAATTCTACAAGAACATGATTAACCGACAACATACCACGAGTTCACAGACCAGATGATTATAGACCTATAGATTTTTAGTAATCGATAGGGTACGCTGGCGTGTTTTGCTGCCGCTCCTGTTACCGTTTGGTTTGTTTTCGTTTGTTATTTGAAGCCATATTTATTTATTTTTTTAATAACTGCAAGTTGTTTTTTTTAAGTTACACTGTCTTTAGTGCTGTTACGATTGCGATGTGGTGGTGCCATTTTATATATTTTGGTCTGTAGTTTTTATTTCTCTGCAATAGCTGGAATAACCTGCAGCGTGTAACTCTGATTCAAGGCCTCAGCTCGGCTGTGTGTGAGGATTGTACGACTTTGTGCTCGCACTACACTCCGGAGTTTCATTTGCTCTAGCCTTGCGAGTGTGCACTCACAGACCATGGCACTAAAGGTACACTACACGCCAGCTATTGAATCTAAAACAGAACTGTTATTGCCTGTCCAAAGACTCTTATAATCTCTGTCGAGATGCTGGACTGCTACGTCCTAAGCGTTATATTCATCTGGGTTTGAGGCGCAGTCTTGCGGTCTCATCCTCTCCTAACATCTATGTCCATATCTGTCGCCGTAAGACCAAAAAACTGTTCCATACTGGTGTTGATCACAATAATTTAATATCGGTTCCCCCGCGTGGAGATTAAACCACAGTCATCTCCGCTTCAGAGCCAGGGTTATGCCGCATTATTCAATGCGCGGTCTGTTAATAACAAAGCGCTGCTTTCATCCATCCATCCATCTTCAATCGCTTATTCCTTCTTCAGGGCCGCGGGGAACCTGGAGTCTATCCCAGGATCATCGGGCACAAGGCAGGGTACACCCTGGACAGGATGCCAGTCCATCG
>JAOUWY010000071.1:28356027-28376571 GCA_025728095.1 Prietella phreatophila
TTGGACTGGGGGAGGAAACCGGAGAACCTGGAGGAAACCCCCGCAGCACGGGGAGAACATGCAAACTCCGCACACACAGGGCCATGTGTGTGTGGAGATTGCATGTTCTCCACATGTCAAAGTGCAACACATAATGCTAACAAAAATACCTCACCAACCGACAAATAATCCTCAGTATCCATCAACACATCAGAACTATTTCAACATAAAAACATATTCAGTGTGCTTCAGGGTGGAGTTTTCCTTGAAGAGGAAGCAGCCGGAAGTGTGTACAGTAGAAGTGTCTTGCCTCTTGGCCTCCTCTAAGCGGCACAGGTACTGGTACGCCACATTCTGGATACGCTGTTCATCCATTTCTTCTGCTGTCAACCTTTCATCTTTAAAATAATAAAGTTCCAATAAGAAAGGTTTAAACCTGAAACAGCTTCTAAAGTATGCGACAAGTATAAGGGAGTAAGTATTTCCACAGCAGTAGAGGTTCATTAGTGCAGCGAGGTAAGTTTCAGGAGAAACTAACCTACAGAGCTTACAATATAGCTTAGTGCTGACTCCAGATAAATTATTCTTTATAAATAGTAGGCACCTTTTTATTAAATTGAATTTCGTGAATTTATGAAAACACTTCAATAGCTGTTTCTGTGCAAACTGCAGTAATGAATCTGATCAGCTAGCTGCCATTCATGCGACAGCAAGAGAAGTCGTTTACTTACATCCTGAGCGGAGATCACCACCGGATTCTCCCATTTTGTCTTCGTTAGGGTTACTGACAGAGCAAGTTTTTATTATTTTTAATAGTTTACAGCTCTCTAGTTATAAATGTATCCCAGCACAAAACACTAACGTCTCCTGGCTATATATCCATGTGTCTGACAAAACAACAACTGGAAACGCTGTTTAAAAACAAATCCTACAGTAATGTGGCTTCATCGAGTAAAAAAGGCTTTAGAATAAAATCGACTTCGGCGCCAGACGAATATAATAATCTGCGATCGAACACGCCTGTTGTTTGAAAGAGGAAAGTCACACTTGGGAGTGTTTTCACTTTCCGGCCAGTTTGAATATCCCGCCGCGATCCCATTGGCGATCCTGCTGCGCGCAATGCATGATGGTCATTGTTGTCCTAACTTGGAGTGACACTTCCGCATTCAATTAGATCACGATAGTGATGGGAAGTTCGGATCATTTTACTGACTCGGATCTTTGAATCTCGCTCAGTAAAATGAACGAATCTTTTTTCGAGTCATTTCGTTCATTTCATCAGAATATAATTCAAATGTTACATGTTAAATTCCCCAACACATCTAGTACTTAATGAACTATCAAATAAACTATAGGCTAATGCAACCAAGTCCGAATGATGAGAAACAGAAATGAGTAATTAATTGTTTTGCTGGTGTTCAGGCTGTGCAGTCTGTTAGTTCACCTCCCAATCGGAGCCGTTCTTTCTTTTGTCACGACGCATTTGTCCCGTCTGTTCCCCAGAAACAGAAATGAACATCACAGAAAACAGAAACGAGATCACCTCACGTGTAGAAATGCAGCGATACTAAATTTATCAGCCGATATCAGCCGATACCGATATCGATCGTTCTGCCTTTTATGCCTTCTTTTAAATGAATAATAATTCATTCCACAATTCTGAAAGAAATGCAAATAAAAACTTTATTCTCGCCATTTAAGTTGTTTCACTGTAACTGGTCTCGTAAACAGAAAACACATTACTCTAATTAACATGAACACATGAACTAAATTCTGAAGATTAAAGTAAGATTTCTTAATTCATTGAATGTCATTAATTCATATCAACATTGACTGAATTCTAAAAAAAAAACCTCCTGATAGACTCCATTCACTCACCACAAACAAAAGCATTTCTACTTCATCACTGAACATCAAACTGGTAATATATAATGTCAACTTTTTTTATATATTAACATTAACTGGATATGAAATACACTACTCTACAAATATATTTTTCTGTACAATAGCTTATATACTTATATCAACTCATCTTCGTTTAAATCTTTCATCAGTGTACTGGCGCTTTACTTCAGCTCGAGCAGCGCGCCAAAAAATACATTTAGACTCGACACCAAAACTCCTGCTTCACTGCTGCAGCGCCTGGTGTAAAAGCACTCATTCCTTAACATGTACACCAGAGTAAATATGCACAGCTTCTGCACTGCTGCAGTGTGCGGTGTAAAATTTTAGCAGTGCAGAGCTTACAAATTGCAGCTATTCCACACAAGAGATATCTTTTTTTATACACAGAACGAATGCGATGTTTTCCCGCCCTCTTTTGATTGACAGGATATAATTGGCCCTGATCTTTGGATGTTTTTAGCGTGAAAAATTGCCTTTATCGGCCGATACCGAATGTTGGCCGATACACTGGTGCATTTCTACTCTCGAATCTTCTTATTTGAGTCATTGGTTCATCCCTTTTACGGTATTACATGGTGCTTTGCCTATGCGGCTGTCACAGGAAAAACAAACGACTCGGACCCGAAGACTCGAGACGTGAACTACGTAATAATTTCTGTTTCCTTTACAGAACCTATGGGGATGTTGCTGCGCATGCGCGGTCAAAAATGAACGACTCACTCCCCCCTGAGACGACTCGTTGTTCACGAGTCATATTAAAGATTCGTTCAAAATGAACGAATCGTTCATGAACGGCACATCACTAGTTCACTACTTTTTATTATTAAAACCGCCACAACGAGTGAACTTTAGCAAAATGTTTGAATATCAAACAAACAACTCTCGTGTGGTGGTATTCATTTCACGTTGTTAGTCACTGAAATATTTCAAATTTTGACACCATGGTAACGGAGTCAGACAATCACGTGGTCAGAGCCAGACGTCCATACTCTGCACCGGTCAAATTACGGTTTTATTAGTAATCGTGTAATTACCCAAAGGCTGTGTAGATGCTGTAGCTTATATTTAGGCAGTAGGTATTATTCTCATGCTAGCTGCTCCAGCTGAAGACTTCAGTAAACATGGCTTCACTTCCAAAAAGAGTAAGTTGAACATGCAGTAACGTTATATGGTTTGCTAGTTGGCTAATGTGCCACTTAATTAATGCCACACTGCATGTCTTAATGTAATAGGCAGAGTTAGCTCATTATATGTAGCTCTTATGCACTGAAGTGATCTAAAGTGTTGCTTTACACTGTAAATCATACACAAGAGACTAATGTGCTTGGGAAAGGGTGTGTAGTGCTGATACTTTAGACTGGTGATAAAACATTCATTAGTGAAGCGTGAATCCTCGCAACTGCTCACAACAGTATCTGTGACTTAACATCACTAGTGGTTTGAGGACTGTATCCTACTTATACACACAGCATTAGGATACAATTTTTCTTGCAACAGAAGTACTGAGTCAAATATTTGGCCATTTCTGGAAAATTTATTCAGTTTGTTTATTTATTTACTTACTTACTTACTTGTGTATTTATTTTAGTACAACACCAGCACATGACCTTAATCTGTTTCCTGTCATGGCCTCTGATGGCTCACCATCCCAAGATTCTGAGAAGAAGAAAAAGAAGCCGAGCAGAAAGGGGAAGGGTGAAGACGTAACGGATGCAGAGATCCAGGTAGAGAGTCTTACAGCATGTGGACACGGTGCTCTACAACAGGGAGACAGCTCAAAGGCTCTTGAATACTTCAAAAAGGCTTTCAAAACTGCCGCGAAAGTAAGGAAGGTGTTGAGGGATTAAGTTAACCCCTAACAATGTTTTAGACTCCACCTGCTGCAGCGTTTATGGTTTATAATCTATCCCTGTGTGTTGCATTAATGAAAACAACTTTTATTCCTCCTTTCTCAGCTCAAAGAGACTAAAGTACAGCGGGCTTGTGCTTTTAACCTTGGAGCAGCATATGTGGAGGCAGGTAAGCCCCAGAAAGGGCTTGATTTTCTGTCACAAGCTGAGCCAAGTGAGAAAGGTGAGCATGTAGCGGATCTGCAGTTTAATCTAGCAGCAGCGCATGAGGCTCTGGATGACCATGTGCAAGCTGTCAGACACTACCAACAAGCTGCACACCTTTATTGCTCACAAGGTGATGGGAGCAGTGAAGGGGACACCTGCATCAGACTGGCCCATTGTCACCTGCGCAGGAAGGTCAGCGTCTCTGTAAGAAAGTGTATGAAATGTAGTGGAATATTAGAGTGGGAGTTAGTTATTTTTAGGTGGAGTTTTAAAAAAACCCATATACATTATCATAGATTTACAAAAAAATATCTTGGACATCATAAACTATGATTGGCCCACTATACCTCCAAGATAAATTAGCGCTTCTCAGCTCTGCGTCTTCTCTAACTCGTAACTCACTAGGCGTATTTAGGTTGTTTTCTCAACTAGTGTTTAATCAAATCTGTACCGTAGATAAAGTTCAATTCGTCTACACTGAACAAGGTGGGTATGCAAGTGTCCTGAGTTTCAGCAGAAGAGGTGAGGTGATCTGTTGAGTGCAGGCATCAGAGGGCTCCAAAATTACAGACTGCTCCTTTAATTTTATCATATATGAATCTTTGGTTTTCAAAGATTTTAAAAAATTGGGTGGTCATTGCTTGGTGATTCCACAGTTACAATCATTATGTGCCAAATGTTATATGATTTTGTATTAAAAACCTTCCGATTCCATGCAGTGACATGCCATCTGTTGTGTGGAGTTCATAGCATTATCAGTGATTTGCTCAGACACCTTTCCTGTGTTTTAGGAGTGGAGTGGTGCAGCAGAGAATTACCTGCGTGCAGCAGAAAGCTATAAGATGTCAGGGAATCTGGCCTCTTCTGCTGTGGCCCTGAAGGATGCTGGGAATCACATGTTGAAATGTGACTGCTTCACAACAGATGATGTCATTAGTGTTCTCACGGAATGTTTGGAGCTGAGTGCCAAAATCACAGAACCAGAGACATTAGGTGAATTATAAGCAATAATGTTAGTAGTAATCTCCTGTTATCTTAAACGGAATATATTGTGGTTAGACTCAACTGCTAGAAAGCTTATTGGGCTTGATGACTAAAAAAAGGTTTCTACGTAGAGCAATGAGACAGGAAACCACTATAATCCTTGAGATATTTATCCTGTACTATTTGTTTTACATGTTTTTCAGGTAAGCTGTATAATGCAGTGGGGTTGAGTTTCTCTCAGCTGAAGCTTTTTTCTGAGGCTGCTGAGTGCTATGAGTTGGCTCTGCCTCTGGTCAGCTCCACTACACGCAGGCTAGCTGTGGTCATGCAGAATCTGGGTGCGGTCCACAACTCCCTGGCGCAATACCGGAAAGCCCTGGAATACCATAGGGAAGCAGCTGCACTGCATGGTTAGCAAACCACCAAGCCAAGTTTCTCAGGCATTCTCATCACTGGATATGCAGAATATTTTCTGTGCATAATATGCATAATACACACAACTACAGGGTGTTCCAAAAGTCTCCATACATAGAGCACTATGTTTGCCAGCATCATGTCAGTTGTGCCTTCGTCAGTGGATGTTCGTGGACATCCACTTCTCGTTTGGTCCGCTACACTTCCAGTCTTTTTGAATTTGTTAATAAGTTGGGCAGCTGTGTGATGTGTTTGCCATGTTTCCTGTTAAAGTCCATTGCAACCTTGCGACAGCTTCCCAATCCAGCCACATTCTTCTATCATCAAAGGCATTCTTAAAGGCTATCTGTAAAAAAAAAAATAATAATAAAACATGCAATATAAACTAAGTATGAACAGTTTTGGGAGACATTTAGCTAAAAGGTGTTAATTTTCCCTGTGTAGAGACTTTTGGGACATTATTATAATATTTTTTATAGCAATTTTTTAGATGTTTAGATGCTTTTAGTTACTTAATGTAATTCTCACTACACTTTTATTGAAATGACCATTTTCACCATTGTGTGATTTAATTTAAATGCATTTTTATGGCATTTATTATTTCTATATAATGTTTTGGGGTTTTTTTATTTTTAATAACGTTTCCAAACTATCTAATATTGGCATCCTTGGTGAGCAAAGGCTGTGAAAATTGTGAATATTGTTTAGCCTTTTGATCTTTTGTTGAAAAATTCTAAAAAATACTCTGCTCTCATGGATACCAAACAACTGCAAACAAAACAAGTTTATCAAAAATAAATTTTGTTAAATATAGGTGTGCAATAATTATTGGTGCTGTTTTAGTCAATACGTTGTGCTACCTCCCTTTGCCAAGATAACAGCTGAGTCTTCTCCTATAATGCCTGATGAGGTTGGAGAATACATGGCAAGGGATCTGAGATCATTTTTTCAGACAGAATCTCCAGATCCTTCAATTTTCTAGGTCCATACTGGAGGACGAGGTCCAACCATGGTCCTAATTTCTAGGTCCAACCCCCAACCTTCTGATGAATAGCCCAGAACCTTAACTGTTGAGCTCCAGTTTTAACGTGAAGTGTTTTCCCCACCTGCTCAAACCCAGGATTTAACCAGGGACCTTTAGATCTTAAGTCGAAAGGCCCGTTCACAAGAAGGACTATAACGATAAATATATAGTTGTAAAAACCATTCAACCACAACTATAATGCTAACAGCACAGAGGTCGTTGGAATCACTTTCACAATGTGTTTTTTCCAGCTAATGAATGATAAAAACATTGACAGCCAATCAGAATCCATCCTGCTTTAAAGAGCTCAAGCATTTAAAACAGCAGATGACGTAACTGCAGTGTGCGCTTAGAATAAACAGAACAGAATTGTGTGTTGGTGTGGACACTAATTATTATTCATTATAATTTTAACTAATTAAATAACTAATTGTTATAGTTCTCTTTCTTGGTGTGAATTGGCCTTATAGCTCTCAAATGAGCTATTTCAGCATGAATTCTTTTATATTGTTACACCTCTACTTTTATATGCTTAAATTACAATATAAAATGTATTTCAATGCGTTCTAATATAAATCACAAAAATGCTTTCAGTCGCTAAACTACTATGTTAAGCAGCCCTCCCGTCAATATCCATGCACACTTCTAGTTAAGTGTAAGTTATTTCTCCTATATTACTTCTAAGTTTCCTTTCTGGAATTGCAATGCTCCTGTCAGTGGCAGCATCCATGAAATACATCACTGCAGGCCATGTTTCAATCTCAGGGGACAGTGAGAGTCTTATACCAGCATCTTTCTATTTCTCACTGTTTCTCTCTTTCTATCTCCTCCCTAAAATGCATGGGCTGCTTTTATGTTTCCATCTGCTGGCATTGCTGTATGTTACGGCTTTAAAATCCACCGCTGTATTTTATTGCCCCGTTCTTTAATGCTAATTACACAGAAGGGATGTAAACATTCACAGCTGAGTGATTTTAGTCACTACATTTGTTAGTGTTTGTTTGTTCTTTGCATGTGCTCATGTGTTTATGAATATGTTTAATTGGACTGGAGCATGTCAGATGACTCATAACCCTGAAGGTTATAGCCACCACTATTTATCTTGCTCATTATATTTCTCCTGCTGTCTTGGTAGGGTCGTTGGGTAGCCGTCGGGCTCAGGGCTGCTGTTTCTGTAACCTGGCTTACGCGCTCAGTGAACTAGGGGAACTGGATGAGGCAGGAGAGAGCTACCTACACGCTCAACAGGCTTTCAAAGACATTGGTACTCACCTGAATATGTCCATAGAAACTCATGCTTCAGTGGCAAACTGCTTGAAATCAGTTACAATACTTAAATGTTAATTCTGCCTGTCTGTCTATAGATGATTCCTCAGGGCACTGGCAAGCATGTGAAGGTCTGGGTGGAATCAAAATGAGACTGAGGGACCCAGACAAAGCCATTCTTTGTTATAAGCAGGCACTAGCACTGCTCTCCAAGTGCAAGGTAAAAGGTTTGATTCCAGACCTGCTCACTTTGAGTAATGCACTTGCCAATCTGCACATCTGCTAGATGAATTTCGACAGTTAGCAGTCAACTCAAGCTGTGTGGCCAGCAGTTCAAAAAGGATCCAGTAAGCAAATTCAAACTATCAGGCACATGACAGAATAAAGAGCTACAGAGTTCATTAGGACAGAAAGCAGAGCAAAATAAGTGAAATTAAAAAAATATTTATCATGGTAAATCGACACACCAGAGCTGAGTAACTTCTCGTGAGCTTGGCATTTTTGCCCTCTACTCTTTTTGATTTATTAAATATGTATTGATTGATGTACATCATAGCTGTTACTGAACACATCAACGTCTTGCTTCCAGGATGTCTCTAGCTCAGTGCAGGAAAGCCTTGTCAATAAGCTAAGTGAGGCTTTACAGATGAAACTGGCCATTCAGCAGGTAAACTCCTGGTTTTAACATTCTAAGCTGGGACTATGTTTATTTGATCTCGATACAGCAGAAATGTCACTGTATTGCAACGTTCTCCCACACAGAGAGGTCCCCTTGTAAGGCAACCTATCAAGGAGAGAAACATGAACAGGCAACACCTGCGGTAATACTGCTCAGCACTGATAATACCGTATCTTATTTTCAAAGCCCATGGCTCTATACTCACTCTTCTCATGTGTTAAGTGATTTCTGACAAAGAGCTGAAGAGAATTTTGCCGTATCCCATTGGTTCCCTGTAATTGCTTTCATGCAGGATAACTCAGATGAGGAACACTGAGGAATTGATGGCCGAGCACAGCAGAAAAGAACCATTGAGTAGTCACAGGATAGAGGATAAGGGTAAGATGTGATACTTCAGTTCTAATATTCAATTCAACTAATTTTTTTATTTGTGTAGCGCTTTTAGCAATAGATGGTGGCACAAAGCAGTAGTACAGAAATCTCAATTTAGATTTAGATGTTTTCATTTGAGGAAATCTTGAGAGGAACCAGATTCAAAAAAGGAACCCATCCTCTTCTGGGTGACATTACAGTCTACAAGTGAGCAAGAGTAAAGGCAAGCAGTATTAAGTGTGTTGAAAAGACGACCAGTAGGAGAATATTGCAAAAAAAAAAAAAGCCTTTAACTCCGAGTACATTTTAGAACAACTGGCACCCTGTCCAGGGTGTACCCCGCCTTGTGTTTGATGATTCCTGGGATTGGCTCCAGGTTCCCCGTGACCCTGAAGAAGTAAGCGGTAGAAGATGGATGGATGGATGGATGGATGGATGGACGGACATTTTAGAACATTAATTGTAAATAACTCTTGGTTAAATTCTTGCAATGATTCAGTGAATAAGTGTAAGGAAAATATTTCTGACATGTTAGAGAAATGTTATATAGTCAAAGTGCATGAATAGGGAAGCATGTAACACTCAGCAAAGTGACTATAATACACAAGTACCACCTTTCAATCCCTCCAGGATTTCGTAAGTTTGCGATCGTTGAAATGAACGTAAAATCGAGGAAACTTGCAATTTTTCAAAATTACTGCAGATTTTCTACAGATTTGGGCCAAGACATGTCCAAAAAAAAGCACAAACAACAACGCAAATTTTGAAAGAAGCCGCAGCAAAATTAAGCATTTTTGGCCGCAACAATCACAAAAATACTCTGCGAAACCTGTACAGACTGAGCTGTAATAGAAAGAGCCAGCCAGTATTCTTGATACAAATGTTAGTGAAAAGGCCTGACTTATCTGAATCTTACCCTGATGCATAGGGCACTATCAGTTAAAGAGAACCGTTCATGCGCAGTATCCGGAATAACCTGGGGAAAAAAAAAGTTTTTGATATTGCAACCAAAAACAACACACTGTTTATGCCATTTGTGTCCGATTTTATCAGCAAATTTAAATCCATGTTTGAAATGCCATCTTGTCAATCTGTTTCTGCTTTATGGGTCTTTTAGTATTTAAGTAGACAGCAGCCTGTTCTTGGATTACTGCAAATACAGTAGCTGCCCACGAGCGTTGTTAAGATGGTTGCAAAGTTAAGACAGACTTTACTATAAGGACTTTGGTATAACACCACATTTCTGCTGTATTTTGCTTTGCAGAATGGAGACCTACAGAAACATGTGGACAGAGGAAACCTCATGGTGACATGATAATATCATCAAGAGCAACACAAACAGAGTGTCCTGATCACATGAATGCACTACCTGAAGCCAATAGGTAGATATATACTCTGAACATAAAATGTTCTGCTGTGAACTGTCTGCTGATTTCTCATTGTTTTGAAAGCCGAGAGCTGTCTTTTAATTATTTGTCATTTTTTTACTGTCCAGGCATTGAATTGGCCTTTTGGCATTTAGGGTAATTATAGTAATGGCTGAATGAAAAGTAACAGTTTTGATGAACAATTACAACTCTATTTACATGATGAACAATTACAACACTAAACTCTATCTTCAGTTTTCTCCTGCCTACTAAAAACATGTTGATAGGTGGATTAGCTGCTCTAAATTGTGTGCGTGTGTGTGCGTGTGTCTGTGTGCGTGTGTCTGTGTGCGTGTGTCTGTGTGTGTGTGTCTGTTGTGAGTGTGTGTGTGTGTGTGTGTGAGAGAGAGAGAGTGATGTCCCACCCAGGGTGTATTGATTTTAGCAAAAATTACAATGGATATCTTTTTGCTTCCAACCTTTATTGACTTCAGTCACTTAATTATTTACAGAAGTGAGTAAGTAAAGATTTCTCCAGTAATTGTGTGTTTTTTAGATTATGGTAACTTAATTCCAGTTATGCCAATTAAAAATTTAGATACATTTTTTGGTTGCTTTAAACTGTTTGAAACTTTGGTTATGTATATATTTATATATAAAATGAAGCCTGACCTATTCTGCCCCAGCTATATCTAAATATTCACATAACTACCTACAGGTGAAGTTGGAACATGGTTCAGTTTTATAAAAACAGCAGACCTCCATAAACAGCGCACAGTGGCTTAGTGGTTAGCACATTCGCCTCACACCTCCAGGTGTGAGTGTCCGTAGTGTATGAATGGGTGTGTGAGTGTGTATGTGAGTGTGCCCTGCGATGGACTGGCACCCTGTCCAGGGTGTACCCCGCCTTGTGCCCAATGCTTCCTGGGACAGGCTCCGGGTTCCCCGTGACCCTGAAGAAGGAGTAAGCGGTTGAAGATGGATGGAAATTATTTCAAAGAAATATGACTTTATTTTATGTTTTGTTAAGTTTTCATTTGAGGATTCCAAAAATATCATCTTTGTTTCCCACACACTCGGACAAACTCCAATTTGCTTTTCCTCAAATCTTTTCATGGCTCATCAGAAAAACCTGTATATGCATATTCGTGTAACTTTAATGTGCTTCATTTCATTTCAATCTACAGTATATGAGGTCAGTTGGGGCATGCTGTATAAATCTGACATGTAAATAAGGGACTACTGAGTTCTTGATATTGTACAGGATGATCAACATTCATTGTTTTGTCATTCCATGCATTCAGGTCTGTGCTCAATTTTATGCATGTCTGATGAATAAGAGTTTATTTTATGGGTCTGACGTGCAAGTTTAGGCACAGTTTATTAATACGTGTGCATTAATGCATCCATCCGAGTTCTGTCAACATGAATAGAAATGCTATAATTTGACTATGTAACGGAGTAAAACGGGACATTATGTGTTCTAGTTGGCTGCTCGTGCAATAGTGCTTTTTATATACTGTTTTCCAAACAGTATTCCTTTTTGATTATTCCCTCGTAACTAACAGCTACTAACACATATTTTTGATTCAGAGTGACATGAGGCTTTGGTCTGTACCTTCGATATCATCCGAGTACTTCGTATTCAGTTGGGCACGTACTGAATCTAGTTCATCTTTGAACAATACACAGACCTCGGAAGAAAGGTGCTAATGTTTCTACATTTGGGCAAACGTGATATCTGTCCTCATTCTACTGTCATACAATATAACTGCTGGAACTCAGCCTGAGTTTTTAGACACATACTGCCTGAGTTTTTAGACACATACTGCCTGAGGTTTTAGACACATACTGCGATTTAAAATGTGACTTTAAAATACCACTGAAGAGAAGGAAATTTCCCTTTGGGGCAGCAGTTCTTCCATGGGGACAGAGGCTGTCCTTTGGTGTAAAGCTGCACAGCATGCAGTGACGTTCCTCCCATAGGCGTGACATTTCAGTGTTCTCAGCCCACCTCTGTCGCTGTGCTGCTTACATACAATACCAATTTTAGTTTTTACTTTATGTAATTTAATGAAGTCTAATATTGATTGTAAAATGTAAATGTCTTATCCATGGCAGGAATCTGAATAACACGTATGAGAAACCTCGTCTTGAGTATAAGAATCCCACAGACTCCCATTTACACTCACAGCAGGGTAGGTATACGCATACTCAAATATTTATTCAGAGCTGCTCATTCATAAGATAATACTTAAATATTTTGTCCTTTTAAATTTGCACTGATTACACTGTGTGAACAAATGTATATCTTACCATAGATGAAGTCATGTGTGAAACCTCCATACAGAGCCCACTGGAATCAACCAGGTATGAGACTCCAAATTGTTTATAATAACCAGATGTGAATGGTGAAATCTGACTGATGATACGTGACCATTTTTAGTGCACCACCATTGGAGGAGCACACTGAGGCCTTACCTTCAGCGCATCTTCACAGTGACGAGTCAACATCCATACACAGGACCTTAAAGTCCAGATTCTGCACAGTCATGTGACCACAGCCAGGTCATATCTGTCTTTCCTCTCCCAGGGATTTTATCAGAACAGCTTCAGTTTCATTTTCAAATCGAAACTGAACTATATTCTTTATGGGTGACCTGGGAAAAAAAGACAAAGGACATATTATATCCTGTTATAAATATTGATTAAATCTACTGATGCCATATGAAAATCTAATCTTGAAACAATGTTCATAATCTCAAATGATCATCTGATTGTTCTGCTCTTATAGTCTATGCATCCATTTTTTTCCTGACATCTGCCACAAATGAGCATCTCTGTGATGAAAGTTTGCCCTAATTGGGACTTGAAATACTATCACTGGATTATTGAATACAGCACTGCCTCCAAGAGTGATACTGAAATTGTTCTTATCTTAGTTTGCTGAAGACAGAGAGTTTATGTCCCAGCTTTTGAGGACTGTGACAATATGGCACTATGCTAGTATACTAAGATACTGAGGGAATCTAAAATATTTATACTGTTAACATTATATTATATCAGTATAGGTGTGATAAATAGGGTAACCTACATCTACAAAGAACAAACATACTCACTGAGCACTATTAGATTAGGAACACTATATTAATACTGGTTTGGGCCTCTCTTTGCCTCAAAACAGCCTCAGTTCGTCATGGCATGGCATTCCACAAGATGTAAACATTCCTTTGAGATTCTGGTCCATGTTGACGTGATTGCATCACTCAATTCCTGCAGGTTTTTCAGGTGTACTTTCATGCTGCGAATCTTCTGTTCTAACACATCCCAAAGGAGTTCTACTGGATTCAGATCCAGTAACTGGGAAGGCCACTGAAGAACATTGATCTCCAATTTTGTCAAGCAGAAATTGAGCAGAAATCATTATCCAGCAGAACTTGAGATTTATCAGACCAGGCTACAGTCTGCAGAACTGCTGCTCTCTGAATGTTTTTTTTTCTTTAATGCACGATTCTGAGTAAACTCTAGAGAGTTGTGCATGAAAATCCCAGGAGAACAGCAGTTATAAAAAAGACTAAAACAAGACTGCCTTGCACCAGCAATCACTCCATGGTCAAAATCACTGAGATCACATTTTCCCCATTCTGATGGCTGATGTGAACATTACCTGAAGCTGCTGGCCCGTGTATGCATGATTTTATGCATTGCACTGCTGCTCATTTAGATAATTGCATAAATAGTAGGCATAAAGGTGTTCCTAATAATGTGCTCCGTGAGAGTACATATCAGATGTAATTCAGAGAAAACATTTATACATTGTAACACTCTACACTAAGCTACATTTAGAGAGTAAGTGTTGACTCCATTAAATGATTACAACTTTCAGGCAAAAAATGTGTTTATTTTTTCCATAACTAATATTCAATGCTTGAAGCAAAGATTAAAACCTAAACCTGATTTAAGTTAACCAAAGGCTAAAGTAATTCCTTTTAACATTCCACCTATTCAGTGTTATACAAGCACAGTCGCCCATGTCTACTCAAGCTGACATGTCTAAAACTATTTATAGAGAATCAGCAAAATTACTTTCTGGCTCATGAAAAACAAATGAAAACATGGTAATGCAGAGTTTTTTCATGACTTGGCAACTGAAATAGTCATAATGCAGCTTTATTTAGATACGTCCTACAGTTCTTTAACAACCAAGAGGCCAAGGGTAATGCTCAACATGATGCTGCCATGTTCACTGTGGGGGTGGTGTTCTCATTTCCACATGTTTTTGAATCTCCAACATGCCTTTTGGCATGAAATTGGATTTCATTCGACTCATCACTCTTCCATAAATCCCAGTTTTGTGGCATGTCAGTGACTATAGAGTGGCTTCTTCCATCTGATGTGGATCTTTCCATCTACTTCAGAGTTACCCTTGGACGCCTTGTACTTGGTTGATTCTCTGATTAATGTCTAGTTCAGTCATGAAGCTGTATCTACACACTGATTGTTTCCCATGATGCTGGTGCAACAGCCTATCAGCCACGCTTCTCTATCTAAGTAACCCTTTATTATCCAAACTAATTTGTTGGCTATGGCCTGTGCTCGTGGTACAAGATTTTGCATCCTACCCCAATCCCCCACCCCCAGCACCACCGTATAGATCTGCTATGGAGGGTTCCTCCTACTGTTTCCTTTGCAGTAGCAGCATGGTTCTCTACATCTCTATATCTGTGCATGTCTATCCAAGCAAGAATTCATATTTGCTCGGAAGCAGAGTAGCAGATCTAGTCCACCAAGACCAAACCTACTTGCACTCCAGTCCTATCAATAAAAGCTGTCAATCTCAGAGTTGTCAGAACTGAAATGTCCTCCTTACCTGGTCGCTGATTTTGTTGGACAGCCTCCTCTTTGCACATTTGTTGTTGTCTTTTTTTTTTTCTTCTTCTTCTTCTTCTTCCAATATATAAATAATGAATTCATGGTGCTCCATGGGACATTAAATGTTTGGGATATATCTTTTAATAATCAGACCCTGACTGATACTGGATTTGTTGTGATATCTCAGTTGGTTTGTTGTTTATTTGTTTGTTTGTTTCTATGGTTTCTTCTAAACTCTGAAACCTTTAACCCTTTCACGCATGAACGATGAAATCCTGTTCAAGGATTTTTTTTCTCATGTTTTTATTTTTTTACTCTTCTTTAGGCGTTAAAAAAACCTTATTTTATCTTCATTTTAATTTTGCATACATTTTTCAAAAAGTTATTGAAGTGTCCACTGAACTGCATGCGTTCAGATGAAGAATTAGTGTCCACTCTAGCGACTGTTCTGCAGTTATTCAATTGAAATCCTTGCAATAGCCAGAAAATGTCTTTTGAATAGCTGTCCACTGTAGAGACCACTATGCATGAAAGGGTTTAATACTTATGCAAGGAGTTGTAATTCTTTCCTTATATATTTAGTTCAGTTTAAATAGGTTCTCAAAGGAGTGATCTAAATAATATATTGGGTGCTCATTTTTTCTTCTTCTTTTTTTAAATGGTGGCGATGCAACCTTGTGTGATAACGAAATAGAAAAGTCTAACAAGCTTTTCTCCCAAGTCTCCTTGACAAGGCACTTCAGTGGGAAATGGAGATCTTCTCTGCACACATATGCAACTAATAGTGTACAGTATAACACTCTCTCTCCCAGAGGTCGTTGTTAAGAATCAGTTAAGATATTCAGACATCTGCTCGGTCTTACAGCAATCTCGGTCCTAAGTGAATTCCGTTTAGACTGCAAGCTGTCCACGGGCTTTTATTAGCCGCAGTGAGAAGCGTGTTAGATGTCGAGGTGTGTGAGCAGGTCACAGTGAGGAGCTCGGTTTCTGCGTCATGACGCAGTGATGTGATGTGCTGAGTGCTGACGCTTTAACACCGCCGCGCGCTGTTTCTTACCGGATACCGGATTCAGCTCACCTGCTGCAGTGTCCCAGCACAACAGCATCACACCTTCCTGGACTTTTCCCGTGATTATAAAAAAAAAAAAAAAAAACCCAAACAGATTTATTTCAGAACTGGAGCTTTACAGTGGAAAAAGTACTAGTACTCGACTGAGTATTGTTGAGGAAGAAGCAACGTGTTTAATTTGTCGTTCTAAAGGACGCGACTGTATGTAGGTGGAGTCTGCATTACATGAAGTAGGTAAGAGCTTGTCGTTTTTTTAATTAGTGAATTGTGAATTGTTTTTATTATTCCATGAATATTAATCTGTCTAATAACCAGGGTATTTTCATATTTTCATTTCACAATGTTTTATGAGGAAATCAGAAGTATATGAACCCAGATTTGGACGGATCCTGCTTGATGCTGGAAAAGATATAATTGTTTAATAGCTAGACTGAAGCTGTGTCTATAACAGTATAATAAGGTAAACTAGTAATTCATAAAAAAAAATAATAACAATAGATGCCCCCCTGTAGTAGTAGTTCGTCTGTTTTTTTCCAATATACATAGGCTACATAGCCGTCATTACTTCCTGTATATAACTTTTTTTTTACATGAACATTTACAGAATTTGGCAAAAGCTCTTAACCAGAGCAGCTTGCATCTCTCTCTCTCTCTCTCTCTCTCTCTCTCTCTCTCTCTCCCTCTCCTCTCCCTCTCTCTCTCTCTTTTTGCTACTTCTTGGTTTTTTTTTTGTTTTTAGCACAGCTGAGCGGTTGAGGGCCTTGCTCAAGGGCCCAGCAGTGGCAGCTTGGTGGTGTTGGGATGTGAATTCACAACCTACAGCTGTCCATACAGGGTTTTGATAAACTGTCATTTGTCTCAGCAATAACTATAGCCTATTATCTAAGTTAGAGCTGGTAAGACAGTTTGGGCTCTCACAGGCAGGGCTCTTACAGGGCTTTACTGTAAATAGAGCTCATTCCTATTGAGATTAAGTTCACAGCCACGACTGAAACATTCTTGCTTTAATTAAAAAGCTTTAATTAAAGAGGGAATGTAATGTTGTGTAATTTCAAATGGCAGGTGGGAGGGAAAAGTCATTTGGTGCAGTGGCTCTACCATCGGTCATGCTACGGCTGCTGATTAGTCATTTGTAAGCTACTATCATTGTATTGGCTCTCGCAGTACTTACACTGTAGAGGGTGCACGTAAAATGTATAATTGGCTATACAATGCAATCTCTTAAATAAGCAGTTGGATGTGCATTAACTAATAAGTAAAAAATATTGTATTACAATTATGTGTGTGATACTATTGCATTTTGTACTACTGTTGACCCCTGGGCCGTTGCTATCTTTAGATTCCTTCTTTCCCAAATGATCTATTTTGTTTTATTGTGTGCTGTGAGCATCCTGACCGTTCACTGCGGTTCTGATTTTTCACATCCATGTAGTCAAATAAACCTAAATGACTTTGGTTTCAGGCCATCTTGAACCATGACACATCTCTAACCAAGCAAGATCAGTGTTAATGTTTTAAAAATATTTCTAGATTTACTGCAATCTCACTGTGTAACAATATAATGCCAGTGTAAGATTTACCATTATATCCTTCATATACTCTTCGACTGTGGACAAAATAAATGTACAAATATATGGGTTTTTTTTTATTTACTAGGAATAAATTAACTTTCAATATTTTTTTTTCAATTTAGATCACCCACCCCCTATATAACCAGTGTTATATAACAACTTGAGGGGGGAAAAGTGCTTAGAATTATCTGACTTCTTAGTTACTTAGTTAAATAATAAGTCGTTGCAAGACTATTGTGTGTCATACTGTGATATGACAGAACCCACTTTTTTCTTTCACTCTTCAAATACCATTGCACGTTAATAAGAAATTCCTCAGGCTTAAGGCTGAAAGTCCACATGGGGACACACTGAGCTTAGTGGGTGTCCAGTCATTATGAATCGAATTAGCAAGTTGACTTGAAACGATTCCTTTTTCAGCATGAAGGTTTAAAAAACACTGAGCTGTTGAAAAGGCAGACTGGGAAGGCTCTATAGACAAGACACTGCTCCTACATGTACAGTCTTGAAGCCTGGCCTTTCAGTATGTGATCTGAAATGCAGCACACAGGGCAGACTTTGAGTAGGAGAGCACAAAGGAGATGAGGACAGGCTTTGTCACTGTTTTCACTGCTATCAGCCTGTGATCAGCCTGAATGATGGCCTGCCTCAGGTGGGGATCCACTGTAGTGCGTGGGGGTGAGTGGTCAATCTGCCAGTTGCTGAAAATAAATCAATACACTTACACAAGCATCAAACACTATTCAGGCTCACTAAGACGCATTCTTCTTAACAGGTTCCTTACAAGTGAGCTGACATAAGATTGTCTAATTGAAAAGGGAATAGATGAGACTGGGCCTTTAAGAAGCACCAGGACAAAGTAGAGCTAATTTTAAATGTCTTCATTTGTGTGGATGAGCTCCTGTAGTACAGCAGTTAACTTCATTAACCTCAAGTAATATGTAATACATTTGAACTACTTATTGCTTAAGTTAATTTAACTCAATTCAATTACTTTAAATACCATTTATATAACAACCAGTGAGCCCAGTCGCACTACATTTACATAAGTACACTACTGCTGAATCTACAGTACGTGTAGTAATATTTTTATTTCTCTATGATCTTTACAGTGATAGCTGCAAAGAATGGCCATTTGTCTGCAATTGGTTTTCCTGCACTATCACTGCACTACAGTGTTGATGCATGCCAGATATACTGCCCTTAAGTAATATTTATTATATGTAGTTTAGGTTTGAATTATAATTCCAATTTGGCTGACGTTTAAAATGCACTGAGAGGTCAAACCAATGCACTATTGTTTACAGCATTTCTATAAATAAGATGTACGGTGTGAATGAACCTCTGTAATCGTTTAGAGACCCAGTACCGCAGTAAAATCGAATAAGGTTCAGTATTATCTGTTCAATTACACAATGTTCATTTCTAAGTAAATTTGTCAAGTTACAGTACATGTCCGAGTAGTGTGGATTTGAAGGAGATTGATACTTTTATTTATTTTATTTTTTATTTTATTTTTTGCAGCTTTGTGTACACGGAGAAACTAGATTGAAGGCAATGAATTCAGCAGAGTGATTTTCAACAAGGACATGTGCAAGCAGTTCCATAATCTTTCCGGATCATTTGACAGTATTTGGGGATCATACTTTGAAGACAACGTCAACCAAAATGTTTAAACTCTCTTGTAGATTTCAGTAGTGCATATTTCAGTAGTCCTGGTGGAGATCCATTGCCACACGTATTATATACTGAGTGAGAATGCGAGTTCTTTACTCCCATTTTGCTGCAAACCTCAGCCATTAACAGGATCACTTACATGTATTAAATTCTTCTAGCATTTCTATTTGAGCATCTGGTGTTCTCTGTGCACTTCAGGCTTGTTAGCAATATAATAAAGGCAATACGCTCTATCACTGTCCAAGTACAGCTTAGCTAGTACTAAATGTATTCACAGTGACATTTTTACACACTTATACACACATAAGCAAATATGTATTGCATAGAAACATTTTATTTTCCAGAGGTACGGGCAGTGTAAAAGTGCAATATCAAGATATATACACATGAGTTTCTGCATTCTCATTCACATGTGGCGCTATACATGCTGTTGAAGAGACCACCCCATTGTATACAGAAAGAAACTGATACTTCAACTGTCATTTAGAGGTGCATCTAAAAATAGCTTTACAGTTGCCAAATAATTTACTCATTACTCATTTTCTCTGGAGCCGTGAGTCTCATCTGCCCTCAGTGGCAAATTTGATTCATGTCTGCACTTTCTCCTGTGCTGCTGGTAATAGGAATATTAAAGTAAGTAGATGACAGGGTTAGGGGTTCCTAGATTTTTAATGAAGCAGTATTTTCTTTGTCTAGTTAGAATGAAAGATTAAAAACTAAAACAACGTTTTTTTTGGAGGAAAGCACAGTTGATTTGTGATAATTATGGAAAAAAAAATAAAGCAATAAATACCTTAAAAACATTTCTGCTATGAATATTTTTCTTATTCAAACATGGCGATTCTCCAGACATGCATTAAATACATTCTGTCATGTTTTTGAAGGCATTCCCAGAGAATTGTGTTGAACACGCTTTTTAATCCAGCTCTTACTGGGGCTGCCATTTCCCTACTGACAGTACGAGTGAAAAATTCCAAAGAAAGGTAAATGTCCTCAAACCATTTATGGGCAGTCTATATTATCTAATAAATTGTTGTGTCTTTTATGGCACAGCTTAGTAAAGTAGCAGTAATGCTTCAGAATTATGCTATCTTCAGTTAGCAACCACATTCCCCATGTACTGCACATGCTGATAGTGTAGTTTTTGTTTACATGTATGTCTTGTGGTGATAAGACCAATTAAAGCTTGGATAGGCTACAGTATCTCACAAAAGTACACCCCTCACATTTATGTAAATATTTGATGATATCTTTTCATGTGACAACACTGAAGAAATGACACTTTGCTACAATGTAAAGTAGTGAGTG